>JAFLJL010000452.1:0-2500 GCA_018398815.1 Conus ventricosus | reverse complement strand
TTATCTAGATTTACTTCTAGACGTAATCTGTCAGCCTCTTTTTTCAGATTGTTCAGCTGATTCTGTAGACCTATAACAGTATCTGAGAGCAAAATCACGTCGTCTGCAAAAAGCAATAAAAATAATTCTGAAGTTCCTGGTACCATTTGGACTCCGTGCTTCCCTTCCCTGATTAATTTTACGGCTAATTCATTGACAAAAAAGGAGAACATAATTGGGCTGAGTACACATCCTGTTTTACTGCGAGAGAGAAAGAGCGAGAGACAGAGAAAGAGAGAAGACAGAGACAGAGAGAGTCAGGGGCAGACAGACAGACAGACAAACAGACAAGCAAGTAAGCAGGCAGGCATGCACGCAGACGGACAAAATGGAGAAAAAAAGCTACTACTTTACTGCCAGACGAAAGAACAAACAAATTACAAGACATTTTTTTTGTCCATTTTGCGTCCAATTTGAGGCTATAAGTGACTGTCTGTTCCAGCTCCGTGTTCATTGTCTTGAATGTTGCTGTCTGTCTGGCCTGAAGAAGACCAAAGAGATCGGAAACGCGTCATTTTTGTTTGGCAATCTGTTTGGTCTTTCGTCCGGCGGTATAGTAATTTTATTCTTTCATTTTTGTTTGAGTTTCTGGCTGCAGTCATCTCCCTTTGAAACAGACAGACAGACAAACAGACAGACAGACAGACAGACAGACAGACAGATAGAAGACAGAGAGACAGAACAGACAGACAGACAGACAGACAGACAGACAGATAGGCAGACAAAAGACAAGGAGACAGAACAGGCAGACAGACAGACAGACAGACAGACAGACAGATAGGCAGACAGACAGACAGACAGACAGACAGATAGGCAGACAGACAGACAGACAGACAGATAGGCAGACAGACAGACAGACAGACAGACAGACAGACAGACAGACAGGCAGACAGGCAGACAGACAGACAGACAGACAGACAGACAGACAGATAGGCAGACAGATAGGCAGACAGACAGACAGACAGACAGACAGACAGACAGACAGACAGACAGACAGACAGACAGACAGACAGACAGAGAGTAGGAAACAAACAGACAAAACAACCACAGGGGAAAAAAAAAAGAACCAGACAGGCAGACAAACATGAGAAAAAAAAAAAAACATCCATATTTCGGAAGGCTGTTGCGACGTCTCTCCTTTCTGTCTGATAAGAAGAAGAAGAAGAAGAAGAAGAAGAACGACGACAACAACAACAGCAGCAGCAGCAGCAGCAACCACAACAACAACAACAACAATGACAACAACAACAACAACAACAGCAACGATGACAACAACAACGACGGCTACGACGACGACAAAAAGAAGAAGAACAACAACAACAACAAATCTTGTGGTCGACCTAATCAAAGTAGGGAGCTGGCGCGTGATGTGTGCTGTCCTGTGTTAGCCATTATCTCACGCACTTGTTCTGTTGACATGAAACACGTCGTCAAAAGTGGAGGGAACAGACAGAAACTGGGGATGGGGGTGAGGGTGAGGGGGGGGAGAGGGAAAGGAGGAGCTGAGAGGATACCAGAGGATGCAAAAAGAAGAGAAGAAGAAAGAGAGTGTGGAGAGTCATTGCAAGTCTTGGTTTCTAAGTCCGCCGATCAAGAAGGCCACATCAAGGTAGGCAAGCAGTTTGGAGATAAGAGAGAGAGAGAGAGAGAGAGAGAGAGAGAAGAGAGAGAGAGAGAGAGAGAGAGAGAGAGAGAGAGGGGGAGAGAGAGAAAGGGTTACGGATACGGATACGGATATTTTATTCACAAATAGGCCATTGCCCCTCGTGAAGGGTGCATCTGGAAATCATTCAATATTTTACACGTTCAAAAACTGATTCAATGCTTTACATTAAGAAACAAGAACAGATCGTAACTTAAATGCTTTGTATAGGTAAATGGACAGATTTCTAGTTGTTCGTTCATTATTGGAAGCTAGAAGTAAACTTAATCTGAAAAGACTTGGAAATCTGTAGTATTTCAAATGTATATAACGTTCTCTTAATTCGTTTAGTAAAGGACAGCACAGAACAAAATGCACTTCATCCTCTTTCTCTTTTTTACACAATGGACAAATCAAATCAACAGGGGTATGTTGTTTGTATCGATATCTATGTACAGCAATATCTGAAATACCCAGTCTGAATCTTGTTGTAATAATCTTGATATGTCTGTCTAGATTTAACGTTAAATGCATTTTATCTATTCCTATTGTGCAAAAAGTCTTATATACACTAAATCTGTCACTATTCTTGACATGAAAATCCCATCTTGCCATCTGCAGAGTATAAGTCTTTCTTTAAAGTCAGCGATAAACTGTTTCCATTCCCTCAACACCTTGGTTTAACCACACATAACCAAAACCAAACATGTATAACTTACAGCGAATATCAGACGCCCAGTTTGTCTTATCACGAGAGTCTAACTCAAATAATGTTCTATATGCTTTTCGCGGTCAATCTTGATCATCCATTCTTGTCCC
>JAFLJL010000451.1:20000-25349 GCA_018398815.1 Conus ventricosus | reverse complement strand
GTTCTCAGGCATCGATCCTTCCCTGCCCCTAATTCATCTTCACTGGAACTCCGTGACTGTTCCCGTCATGGCCCGCGATACTGTCAGTTCGTCGAAATTCAACAATGTCAGCAAAAAGCGATGAAAGTCACACAAAAAAACAACAAAAACTGCAAAAAAGCGATGAAAGTCGTATGTTACGGATGGTGTGCGGTGCGTATTTTGTTGTCTGACTCTCGCTCTCAAAAGTTTGGATGCGTGTAATAATTATTCCCTACACACACCCACACCATACGAACATGGATAGCCAGGCAACACACGAGTTTGATTTCTTTTCTTTATAATTATGCTGCCTGAACCATCAAAACATACATTCATGTGAATTGGTACAAATTAATACATGTCACTACCCAGCATATAGATCAAGATATCATCAATACATAAGACACTTCAATCATCATATATCAGCGTATCATACTACGTATCTTGATATAACTCACATATCTCGCCGGCGCCGTCCACAGTGTCTCACATATATATAATCAACATATTCAGTTCCACAGTATCCAAGCCACAGTCTACAGCATTAAAATAAGACGAAAGAAGGATAACCAAGTTCCCCACACGGTAAACACAGCCGTTCACAAAACACAAGCGATGAAGAAGAAACAGGGTCTCAGCACAGCAAGCACAATATATTACGTCGAACTATCGGAAGAAGAACCGCAAATTTACAAGGCACAACATTCCACAGAAGAAGAACCGTAGATTCATAAAGCACAGCAATCCACAGATGAAGAACTGAAGATTCATAAAGCACTGTAAACCATAGAAGAAGAACCGCAGATTCATAAAAACACAGCAATCCACAGATGAAGAACCGCAGATTCATAAAGCACAGTAAACCATAGAAGAACCGCAGATTCACAAAGTACAGCAATCAATATTGAATCCCCGGAGAACACAATTTCACCAAAGTCCCATGGAACACAATACTTCGATTCGACGTACCGTTGATCTAAAACAAATATTAACTTCTCCGTGTATTCACACTACAATGTTCACATCAATAAATTCAGCCCACCGACACACATGCGGTGGTACAATTAGAGCACATAAATATTCTTATAGGAGTTTTAAGTCACTCTCGGCGACACAGCATTCACAACAATTTTATAACAAATACATTTCCTGCTTCATATTCCGGTGGTATCGTCATGAAAAGTATCCCACATACACAGTGAACATCGATGCACTACTGACTTGAAAGTCAGCCTCTCCACATAGTAACACTACGGAGAAAAAAAACGATGATTAAACAAATAAATTAGGCTGGACACCAAATCCTCGGCCGTTAGTTCTTGCTCCCTTCTCTTGTCTCATATTATTATTTTCGTCATGTAGTTACCTATGTCATTTTAAGTTGACGTCATAATTGACGCTGACGTCACATCGTACAAACAACAACAACAACAACCACACTTTACCCCGACAGGAAAAATGACCAACGAAAAAGGGACGGAAAGAAACGATTATACCCGAGAATTTATGACATGCATGCGTGTTTGAGGCGTCGTTAGGGGTCGTTTGGTAATGTCCAGGTGAGGGCCTTTCCGGGCTGTTCGGTGAATAAAAGACAGTCCTGCAAGAAAGCAGAACTGGTTCCTGAAGACAACAAATGCAGTTCTGTCATTTTAAAGCAACAGAAAATAATCTATTTATTCAACAGAAAATAATCTACTCAACCAATAGAAAATGATATATCCAATCGTCTATTCAAACAACAGAAAATAATCTATTTGAATCATGTGTTCAATCAATGGAAAATAATCTATTCAGATCAACAAAAGTAATCTATTCGATCAACGGAAAACAATCCATTAATCGTCTATTTAATCAACAGAAAAATATCTATTCAATCATGTATTCAATCAGCAGAAAATAAGCTCTTCAATCAACAGAAAACAATGCATTCAATCATCTATTCAATCAACAGAAAACAATCTATTCAATCGTCTATTCAATCATCAGAAAAAATCTATTCAATCAACAGAAAATAATCTATTCAATCAACAGAAATAATCAATTCAATCATCTATTCAATCAACAGAAAGTAATGTCTTCAATCAACAGAAAATAATCTATTCAATCATCTATTCTATCAACAGAAAATAATCTCTTCAGTCAACAGAAAATATTCCCTTCAATCCCTAACAATCCTTGATGTAACAGGAAATGAGTTGGAGAAGAGTTACAGTCAAACGACACAGACGAAGGGAACCTCTTCCTTCCCTGATCAGTCAGCCACATGTCAGTCTAGGGTTATGGCCGCGTCATTGTCTCGCCCTGGGTGTGAGAGTTACACTTCCTACTTGTCATTCATTGGTCAGTCATCAAGGCAAAAGGGTCACGTGATGAAACAGTCACACTTTTTAAACCCACTTTGACTGAGACGCTCAGCGATACCCACCTTTCCTATACCGTAATGTTTACCTCAAATCTGAGGACACTCCGTCATACTTACACACCCCCTCTTACCACTACCTTTACCTCAAAGCTGAAGACGATCCATTGTACTTACGCACCACTTACCACTACCTTTACTTCAAAGCTGAAGACGATCCATTGTACTTACACATCTCTCTTAACCAGGACCTCTACCCTCAAAGCTGAAGACGATCCATTGTACTTACACATCTCTCTTACCACTACCTTAACCTCAAAGCTGAAGACGATCCATTCTACTTACCTTCCCCACCGTTATGTTCCCTCAAAGCTGAGGACGATCCATTATACTTACTCACCTTCCCCACCCCTATGTTTACCTCAAAGCTGAAGACGATCCATTATACCTACCTTCCCCACCCCTATGTTTACCTCAAAGCTGAGGACGATCCATTATACCTACCTTCCCCACCCCTATGTTTACATCAAAGCTGAGGACGATCCACTATACCTTTCTTCCCCACCCCTATTTTACGTCAAAGCTGAAGACGATCCATTATACCTACCTCCCCACCCCTATGTTTACCTCAAAGCTGAAGACGATCCATTATACTTACTCACCTTCCCCACCCCTATGTTTACCTCAAAGCTGAAGACGATCCATTATACTTACCTTCCCCACCCCTATGTTTCCTCAAAGCTGAAGACGATCCATTATACCTACCCTACCCACCCTTATGTTTACCTCAAAGCTGAAGACGATCCATTATACCTACCTTCCCCGCCACCCTATATTTACCTCAAAGCTAAAGACGATCCATTATACCTACCTTCCCCACCCCTATGTTTACCTCAAAGCTGAGGACGATCCATTATACCTACCTTTCCCACCCCTATGTTACCTCAAAGCTGAAGACGATCTACTATCCCTACCTTCCCCACCCCTATGTTTTACCTCAAAGCTGAAGACGATCCATATACTTACTCACCTTCCCCACCCGTATGTTTACCTCAAAGCTGAGGACGATCCATTATACTTACTCACCTTCCCCACCCCTGGTTTACCTCAAAGCTGAGTACGATCCATTATACCCACCTTCCCCACCCCTATGTTTACCTCAAAGCTGAGGACGATCCATATACCTAACTTCCCCACCCCTGTGTTTACCTCAAAGCTGAGGACGATCCATTATACCTACCTTCCCTACCCCTGTGTTTACCTCAAAGCTGAGGACGATCCATTATACTTACTCACCTTCCCCACCCCTGTGTTTACCTCAAAGCTGAGGACGATCCATTATAACTTACTTCCTTGCCACTGCGTTTACCTCAAAGGTCAAGACAACTGCGTATTAAGTATGTACTTTTCTTATCACTACGGCTCCCTCAAAGTTCAAGACAATGTTGATACATTATACTTTCTTACCATTACTGTTACCTCAAAGTTGAAGACACTGCATGACATGTACATACCGTTCTTACCACTACGTCTCCCAGAGTTCAAGACAATGTATGATACTTGCACACACTTCTTTTAACTACGTTTACCTCAAAGTTGACGACAGTCTGTGACCCACACATACCTTTCTTACCGCTACTTAACCCCAAAGCTGAGGACTTATACTTAACACCATTTTCCACCCACCCTGTTCCTCTCAATGCTGAAAAAATCTGCAATTTTTACACACCTTTTTCACCCACCCTGTTCTTAAAGCTGAAAATGATCTGCAATTTTTACACACCTTTTTCACCTACTCTGTTCTTCTCAAAGCTGAAGAAGCTAAGTGTTACATACCGCACGATGAGTGACACAGCAATCAATCATTTCTTTGTGTCTGCTACTGGGAGATTATGTTTCCATCCACGTTTGTTGGTATGTTTGTCTGTCTGTCAGCAAAATGACACAAGATCTTCTTCGCTGATTTCATCACAAACCTGGTGGAAATAAAACACTGTGACCAAAGAGAAATCACCTAATGTCGATCCGGATCCATAGAATGAATCCGGATCACTATGAGATCCGGGACACTTTAGAAATATGCCGCTAAAGCGATATAACACATTAAGCTAAAGCTGACGGAAGCAATGGCATGTGTCTCCTGGATGAAGTCATTCAACAACAGAGCCAATTCCGAGGGACGGATCCGGAACAAGGGACGTATACTGGATCCGGTCTACCCTCTTGACGTTGTACTCTCTCCTGAGTAGACTTTATTCTAGTGATGAGAGCCCTATGACGTCATACACAAAAGTCAGCGCTGTCCTGAATAACTGTTGGTTCAATGCTGGGAGTCGAATGACATGTGACACAGGAAGACTGCACACTTCCATGTGCCGTTCAGCTGAATGACATGACACACAGGAAGACTGCACACTTCCATGTGCCGTTTAGCTGAGTGACATGTGACACAGGAAGACTGCACACTTCCATGTGCCGTTTAGCTGAATGACATGACACACAGGAAGACTGCACACTTCCATGTGCCGTTTAGCTGAGTGACATGAGACACAGGAAGACTGCACACTTCCATGTGCCGTTTAGCTGAATGACATGACACACAGGAAGACTGCACACTTCCATGTGCCGTTTAGCTGAATGACATGAGACACAGGAAGACTGCACACTTCCATGTGCCGTTTAGCTGAATGACATGAGACACAGGAAGACTGCACACTTCCATGTGCCGTTTAGCTGAGTGACATGTGACACAGGAAGACTGCACACTTCCATGTGCCGTTTAGCTGAATGACATGAGACACAGGAAGACTGCACACTTCCATGTGCCGTTTAGCTGAATGACATGAGACACAGGAAGACTGCACACTTCCATGTGCCGTTTAGCTGAATGACATGACACACAGGAAGACTGCACACTTCCATGTGCCGTTTAGCTGAATGACATGAGACACAGGAAGACTGCACAC
>JAFLJL010000451.1:12500-17500 GCA_018398815.1 Conus ventricosus | reverse complement strand
TGGACATTGTTTATTCACCAAACTGACAACATAAATACTTTCAAGGCGCACAAGAGGAACAACGGTAGGTGTGGACGAACAATTCGAGCCGAGTGACATTGTCAGTCTGGATCACGGTGACCTAACATATATCGAACTGATCGTGATGTGTTGTGTTGCCAACGCGGTGCGTACGATGTGGAAACTGCATTAAGTGGAGACATCGAGCAGAATCCTGGCCCTGATCGCATGGCATAGAAGACGATAATAAGATGGAATCAACACTGACTAAGGACGGCACAATCAGTGCTGATTTTGCTGCGGAAATCATGTCGGCTCTCGCGCAACAAAGAGAAGAATGGAAACTAGACCGCGAAAGGCAGACAGAGCAGCAGAGAGAACAGAGAGAACAGAACGATTTCATACGCCACGAACTGACAGATATCAAATCAGAACTAGGGAGAGTGTCAGAGAAGTGTAGAGAAATCAACAACAGGTGTACAATAGTTGAAGCGGAACAACACAGACTGTCAGCCGTCATAGAACACATGTGCACGGATTTAGATCAGTTGTTCGAAGCAACGGCACAAGGGAAGAAACAGACTGAGAAAACTGACAGTGACTGTGAACAGATTAGAGAACAAGTTACGATGATGTCAGAAGAATAGACAGATTAGATGGGTTTTCAAGGCGCAATAATTTGCGATTCTTTGGTATCCCTTCAGGAGCTAAAGAAGACTTCGAAAGCTGTGCTAGATGTGTTACTGGACACATTGAACAGCGTTGACAGCTCTAAAGTGTGGACAGAGAACGACATTGTGCGTGCACATAGGGTGGGCCATGCCAGACCAGGCGAGTCAAGAACAATGATTGTTTGTTTCATGCAATGGCAAGACAAAATGAAAATAATGCGCGATCGCGAGCTACGACACGAACTGGAGAAAAGAGGTGTTAGATTAGCGAACGATCTTACGAGAAGACAGGCAGCAACAGTAGCCAAGGCAAAACAAGACGGCATGGCAGCCTACTTTGTCCGGGGAAAACTGACAGTAGGACCGCGAAGACCCGATCCACGATCGTATGCAGAGGTGGCAAGAGCGGATACACGATCTGTCACAACACTTCGAAGTACTGGCACGGATGGAAAGTCTGCTGACACTCACGTGGCAGGTGACAGTGGCACGGGGGATTCCCCTTCGCGTCACTGTGACGTCAGACAACACAGCAGCCAATGGGGAGCGGCAGAAGGAGTGGAGGCGGAGAAAGGAGGTCAGCACGCGCTGGGGGTGATGACCGTGGCGATCAACCTACGGGTCAGCGTGAAGCCGGGGAAGCAAGCAGCCAACCAGCTGTGACAACACACACAGTTGTGCGGATTCTCCGAACGTGCGAACGCCTACTTCGACACCTGTGTTCAGTGGCAGAGTACGATCTTGTGACGTGTTGCCTGACCAGAGCGGGATTCTCCGACCAGATCACGTCACCGCGAGGCAGGGGCCGTATCCCAGTGTGTGCGTGGTGTGACAGACAGGAAAAACTCCCACCAGTGGATCACGGTATGGACAGGGGGAAGGGGTGGCCACCCACGGTACAGGACGGGGGTCTGGGTCGAGAAAACAAACTGGCATTAATTCTTATCTGGCCAAAGATGTCCGTGGGAGATCTTTGAGATCAAAAACGTGCTCAAAATAGACAGGCTAGACTATCAGGAAAAAGAACTGACGTTTCTTAATTATAACATAGAAAATTTATACACTAAACTTAATGATGCTTCGTTCATTAATTATATAAATGGTTTGATTTTGTGTGCCTCACTGAGACATTTGTTCATGAAAAGTTTGATTTCTCTGGTGTGTTTATTGATTTTGTAAAATTTCATGCTCCAGCAAAGAAATTATCATATCAAGGTCGTCATTCTGGTGGTGTATTGCTAATGGTGAAGAAAATATATGAAATGTTGTCACTCAGGTCAGTGTAAATTGTGATAAACGTGATAGTCCTGAATGTTAGCAAATCATTGTTTAATACAACTAAGGATGTTCTACTGATTGCATGTTATGTAGTACCAGAGGGAGGGCCGATATATAACAACTATGCAATTAAAGATGGAATCTTGATCCTTGAAGATAATATGTTTAGACATTACAGAAAATAGGGATGTAAATATTCTGTTATGTGGTGATTGAATGCACGGACTGGACATCAACAACCCAAAGTGGAGCCTATGTCAAATTTTACGCCTGGAGATGATGATAGCGATGATGATGAAGACTGTGATGTTGATGGGGAGGGTGATTATAATATTGATGTCTATGATGGTGATGATTCATATGATGAAGATGGTTGTACTGAAGATGATCATAAAAGGGACAATGAAAATGATGTGTTAAAGCGCCGCTCTAAAGACTTGTATGTAAATAGGTTTGGTAAATCTTTGTTAGATTTGTGTTTTATGTTTGATCTAGATATTGTGAATGGTACATGCAATGATGATTCGAAAGGAGAGTTTACATTTGTGTCACCTAATGGTAGTAGTTTAATTGATTATTTCATTGTCACTAAAAGATTTACTAAGAAATTGCAGAATGAAGGTTGGTGATTGTTTATTTTCCTGGCATTTACCTGTAGAACTAAATGGAAAACAGGTAATATGAACGTAAGAAAAGAGCATCCAGTATGTCATACAGAAGAGCGCTTTATTTGGTCTGAAGAACATGCAGAGACTTATAAGGAGGAATAGATTCAGACGAGTTTCAAACAGTGCTGTGATGAAGCTACAGAGCATCTTAATGTGAATGTCAACACTGGTTTAGAATATTTTGTGAAAGCTTTGTATAGTGCAGCTGCGTGTATGGTAAGGACCAAGGGTAAAAACAAGAAAGAAGTGAGCGATTGGTTTGATTTTGAGTGCGAGAATAAGAAAAACTTGTGAACAGGTGTTTGAAGCGATATCAAAGAACCAAATCTGTAAACACTGAAAAAAGAACACAAAGCAACTTACGTTAGGGAAGGAAAGACTATAATTTACTGAAAAAAGAGAAAAGAATAAGATTTGATGAAAAACAAATTAATAGATTGAAAGCATCTGTTAACGACCCTAAATTATCTCTGGTCTACCATTCGATCGATCAGTAGAAAACCAGTATTTTATAATGAAATCAGCTCGCAACAATGGTATGAACATTTCTACAGTGTATTTAATGGATTTGATAACGATTGTGAAGATTTGAGCGTAGATATCGATAGTGACGAGCAAATTACTGGCGAACCATTGTTTAATGACCAGATTGCAAGAAATGAAGTCTTAAACAGTATAAAACACATCAAATGTGGAAAAAGTGCTGGGCCAGACAAAGTAGTTGGAGAAATGTTCAAATGTGCTAACTCTGTTGTAGTTGATTTCTTGGTTGATCTTTTTAACTCGGTGTTTGATAAGGGAATCTTCCCAGAATCTTGGTCTAAATCATAATAGTTCCTCTGCACAAGAAAGGTGATAGTAATAATCCTGACAACTATCGAGGTGTTGCACTGACGAGTATTATTAGTAAAATGTATACACATATACTCAACAAAAGATTAAAAGACGTGGGCAGAGAGAGAGAAAGAAAATAATGGAGAGCAGGCTGGATTCCGATCCAATATAGTACAATAGATCATATATTTACTCTGTATGCTTTAGTACAAAAATACTTATTAACAAAATCCAAATTGTATGTTGCATTTGTTGATTTTCAGAAAGCTTTTGATTCAGTCAACAGAAATGTTCTATGGTGTATTTTGAGGAAGAATGGCGTAAATGGAGAGTTGTATGCAGCTGTTCATGGAATGTATGAGTCTGTTCTTGCATGTGTTCGAGAGAAAGGAGCTTATACTGATTATTTCAGCTGCCCGAGGGGTGTAAAACAGGGTGTCTGCTTAGCCCACTTTTGTTCACATTCTTCATAAACGAATTAGCGATAGAGATAGCAGGGGAAGGGAAACATGGAATTCAAATGTTACCCGGTTGCTGCTGACTTATTTCTAATGCTTTTTCGCTGATGATGTTATCCTCCTAGCAGATACCCCTATTGGTTTGCAAAATCAGTTAGACACACTGAAAAGAGAATCAGATAGGTTAAATTAACGGTGAACCTTAACAAAACTAATGTAATGGTTTTCAGAAATGGTGGTTACTTATCAAAATACGAAGATGGTTTTATGGTGAAGCAGAAGTTAGAGTAACAAGTAGCTATAAATACCTTGGGTTGTTATTCACGACAAAATTAAGCTTGAGTAAGGGATGGCTTGAGATGTGCAGAAAGGGAAAGAGAGGTGTCATGGATATTCTGAGGACTATGAAAAATTGAACTCAAACGATGTGAATCTATTTTGGAAATTATTCGATTCACAGATACAGCCTATTTTGATATATGCATCTGAAGTCTGGGGAATGTTGGATAATAGCCAAATGGAAAAGTTCATACTTATGCGATAAAACGTATTATCCACGTACCTTTGCACGCCTCTAATAAAATGGTTATGGCGAAAGCGGACGATACCCTCTATTTATTATAACTTATGTTAGATGTATTAACTATTGGCTAAAATTAGTAAACCTACCAATAACCAGACTATGTGCTCAGGCGTATGAAATGCTCATGCTGCAACATGGAAATGAAAATTAACTGGGTCTCCTGTATTAAGAAAATATGACAGAGAATGGTTTTGGCATAGTTTGGTTATCACAAGGAGTCGGTAATAAGGCACAATTTATTTCTGAATTCAAGGACCGTTTAATTTGTACTTATAAACAAAGCTGGCATGCTGGCATGGATGGAAATGATAAATACGACTGGTTCCTCTCATTAAAAGTAATCTCGAAGCAGAGAATATCTTAAAATCATAACGCAGAAATGGCATAGATTTAGTTTAGCAAAATTTCGACCAGAACACTCGGTCTTAATGCAAACCAAAGCTGGTCGAGAAATCGAATAATAGATCATGTCAAATGTGTAGAGAAAGAGACAGTGTTGAGAATGAAA
>JAFLJL010000451.1:0-10000 GCA_018398815.1 Conus ventricosus | reverse complement strand
GGTCTAAAGGGGCTTGGCCTGTGAGGAAAAAAAGCTGGTAACGTTATGCCCTGTGACTGGCGCAGGAACATAGTAAGTGCTTTTAACTGAGGGATAACAAGGTCAGAACACTGAGTTTCTGTGACAAGAAGAGCTTGAAGACGTTTGTTATGCCATTTGCTCCTGTTTTCCATACATCCATGGCCCCTCACACTCCCCTCCGCCACCATAAGACAGCCACCTCACGGGGTTTTCTTCTCCTCTAGCATAAGACAGCCACCTCACGGGTTCTCCCCTCCCCTAGCATAAGACAGCCACCTCACGGGTTCTCCCTCCCATAGCATAAGACAGCTACCTCACGGGTTCTCTTTCTCCTCTAGCATAAGACAGCCACCTCACGGGTTCCCCCCTATGATAGACAGCCACCTCACGGGTTCTCCCCCTCTTTGCATAAGACCCCCTCACGAGTTTTCCCCTCCTCTAGCATAAGACAAACCCCCCCGGTTTTTCCCTCCTCTAGCATAACAGCCCCTCACGATGTCCCCTCCTCTACTAAGAGTCCCTCCTTCTCCCTAGCATAAGACAGCCACCTCACGGTTCTCCCTCCCCCAGCATAAGACAGTCACCTCACGGGTTCTCCCCCCTCTTAGCATAAGACAGCCACCTCACGAGTTCTCCCCTCTTAGCATACGACAGCCACCTCACGGTTCTCCCCCCCCCAGCATAAGACAGCCACCTCACGGGTTCTTCCTCCTCTAGCATAAGACAGCCACCTCACAGGTTCTCCCCTCCTCTACTAAGACAGCACCCACGGGTTCCTTCTCCTCTAGCATAAGACAGCCACTCACGAGTCCCCCCTCAGGCATAAGACTGCCACCCTCACGGTTCTTCCTCCTCTAGAGTAAGACAGCCACCTCACGGTTCCTTTCCCCTACAGTTCAGCCACCTCACGGGTTCCTTCCCTCTACTAGCCCACTCACGGTCTCCCTCCTCTAGATAAGACAGCCACCTCACGGGTTCTCTCCTCCTCTAGCATAAGCAGCCACCTCACGGGTTCTCTTCTCCTCTAGCTAAGACAGCCACCTCACGGGTTTCTCCCCTCCTCTAGCATAAGACAGCCACCTCACGGGTTCTCCCTCCTCTAGCATAAGACAGCCACTCACGGGTTCTCCCCTCCTCTAGCATAAGACAGCCACCTCACGGGTTCTCCCCCTCTAGCATAAGACACTACCTCACGGGTTCCCCCCCTCTAGCATAAGATAGCCACCTCACGATTTTTCCCCTCCTCTAGCATAACAGCCACCTCACGGGTTCTCCTTAGCATAAGACAGCCACCTCACGGTTCTCTTCTCCTCTAGCATAAGACAGCCACTCACGGGTTCTCCTCCTCCCTAGCATAAGACAGCACCTCACGGGTTCTCTCTCCTCAGCATAAGACAGCCACCCGGGTCTCCCCTCCTCTGCAAGCGCCACCTCACGTGTCTCTCCTCTAGCATAAGACAGCCACCTCACGGGTTTCTCTCTTCTCCTTAGCATAAGACAGCACCTCACGGGTCTCCCTCCTCTGCATAAGACCCACCTCAGGTTCTCCCCTCCTTAGCATAAGACACCACCTCACGGGTTTCCCCTCCTCTAGCATAAGACAGCCACCTCACGGGTTCTCCCCTCCTCTAGCATAAGACAGCCACCTCACGGGTTCCTCCCTCCCCCACATAAGACACCACCTCACGGGTCTTCCCTCCTCTAGCATAAGACAGCCACCTCACAGGTTCTCCCCCTCTAGCATAGACAGCCACCTCACGGGTTCTCTCTCCTCTAGCATAAGACAGCCACCTCACGGGTTCTCCTCCCTAGCATAAGACAGCACCTCAGGTCTTCTCCTCAGCTAAGACAGCCACTCTCAGGGTTCCTGCCCCCTAGCTAACAGCCACTCTCCGTTCTCTCTACGCTCTAGCCATAAGACATGCCCCCTCACGGGTTACCCCCCCAGCGATAAGCAGCCCCCTAACAGGGCCTCTCCGTGCATAACATGCCACTCACGTTCAGCTCCCTAGCAAGACGCCTCCTCACGGGTCTCCCTTACCCCTCTACATAAGACTACACCCACGGTTCCCCTGCTAAAAGACAGCCACCTCACGGGTTCTCCCTCCTCTAGCATAAGACAGCCACCTCACGGGTTCTCCCCCCTCTTAGCAAAGAGCCACCTCACGGGTTCTCACCCCTCTTAGCATAAGATAGCCACCTCACGGTTTTCCCCCCTCTAGCATAAGACAGCCACCTCACGGTTCTCCCCCTCCTCTAGCATAAGACAGCCACCTCACGAGTTTCTCCCTCCTCTAGCATAAGACAGCCACCTCACGGGTTCTCCCCTCCTCTAGCATAAGACAGCCACCTCACAGGTCTCTTCTCCTCTTACATAAGACAGCCACCTCACGGGTTCTCCCCTCCTCGGTCTCAATACACCACTCACAGGATCCTTCTCCTCTAGCATAAGACAGCCACCTACGTTCCTTCTCTCTAGCAAAAGTTCCCACCTCAGGGTACACTCCCTAGCAAAGACCCACCTCCTGGTTCTCCACCTCCAGCAAGACCCCACCCACGGTTCTCCCCCCTCAGATAGTACAGCCACCTCTCGGGTTCTCCCTCCTCTAGCACGACTTGCCACCCCGGTTCTCCCCTCTCAAGCTAAGACACCCTCACGGGTTCTCCCCCCTCTTAGCATAAGACAGCCACCTCACGGGTTCTCCCCTCTTAGCATAGACAGCACCTCACGGTTTCCCTCCTCTAGCCATAAGACAGCACCCTCACGAGTTCTCCCTCCTCAGCATAAGACAGCCTCCCTCCGCAGTGTCCCCTCCCTAGCATAAGACTGCCACCTCAGGGTTACAGCCCCCCCGGTTAAGCATCACCTCTACGGGCACCCCCTCTTAGCAGAATACTATCACCTCACGAGTTTCCCCCTAGCATAAGACAGCCACCTCACGAGTTCTCCCTTCCTCTAGCATAAGACAGCCACCCACGGGTCCCCTCACTCCCCCTACTTATAAGACAGCCACCTCACGAGTTTCTCCCCTCCTCTAGCATAAGACAGTCACCTCACGGGTTCTCCCCCCCTCTAGACAATCAACGATCTCCACCTCACGAGTCGCCCACCTCTGAGTTAACTCCCCTCCGCTTCACAGCCACCTCACGGGTTACCCCTCCCCCAGATATAGACAGCACCTCACGGTATGCCCACCCCCAGCAAGACACCACCTCACGGTTCTACCCCCTAGCTAAGACATCCCACCCACAGTTCTTCTCCCTCTAGCATAAGTTCGCCCACCTCATCGGGTTACCCCATCCTCTAGCAAAGCCACCACCTACACGGTTCTCTTCTCCTCTAGCAAAAGACAGCCACCTCACGGGTTCTCTTCTCCTCTAGCATAGACAGCCACCTCACGAGTTCTCCCCTCCTCTAGCATAAGACAGTCACCTCACGGGTTCTCCCCCCTCTTAGCATAAGACAGCCACCTCACGAGTTCTCCCCTCCTCTAGCATAAAACAGCCACCTCACGAGTTCTCCCCTCCTCTAGCATACGACAGCCACCTCACGGGTTCTCCCCAGCCCCAGCATAAGACAGCCACCTCACGGGTTCTTCCCTCCTCTAGCATAAGACAGCCACCTCACAGGTTCTCCCCTCCTCTAGCATAAGACAGCCACCTCACGGTTCTCTTCTCCTCTAGCATAAGACAGCCACCCCACGGGTTCTCCCCTCCTCTAGCATAAGACAGCCACCTCACGGGTTCTCTTCTGCTCTAGCATAAGACAGCCACCTCACGGGTTCTCTTCTCCCCTGGCATAAGACAGCCACCTCACGGGTTCTCTTCTCCTCTAGCATAAGACAGCCACCTCACGGGTTCTCCCCTCCTCTAGCATAAGACAGCCACCTCACGGGTTCTCTTCTCCTCTAGCATAAGACAGCCACCTCACGGGTTCTCTTCTCCTCTAGCATAAGACAGCCACCTCACGGGTTCTCACCTCCTCTAGCATAAGACAGCCACCTCACGGGTTCTCCCCTCCTCTAGCATAAGACAGCCACCTCACGGGTTCTCCCCTCCTCTAGCATAAGACAGCCACCTCACGGGTTCTCCCCCCTCTTAGCATAAGACAGCCACCTCACGGGTTCTCCCCCCTCTTAGCATAAGATAGCCACCTCACGAGTTTTCCCCTCCTCTAGCATAAGACAGCCACCTCACGAGTTCTCCCCTCCTCTAGCATAAGACAGCCACCTCACGAGTTCTCCCCTCCTCTAGCATAAGACAGTCACCTCACGGGTTCTCCCCTCCTCTAGCATAAGACAGCCACCTCACGGGTTCTCTTCTCCTCTGGCATAAGACAGCCACCTCACGGGTTCTCCCCTCCTCTAGCATAAGACAGCCACCTCACGGGTTCTCTTCTCCTCTAGCATAAGACAGCCACCTCACGGTTCTCCCCCCTCTTAGCATAAGACAGCCACCTCACGAGTTCTCCCCTCCTCTAGCATAAGACAGCCACCTCACGAGTTCTCCCCTCCTCTAGCATACGACAGCCACCTCACGGGTTCTCCCCTCCCCCAGCATAAGACAGCCACCTCACGGGTGTGTGTGTGTGTGTGTGTGTGTTTGTATGTGTGTGTGTGTGTGTGTGTGTGTGTGTGTGTGTGTGTGTGTGTGTGTGTGTGTGTGTGTGTGTATGTATGTGTGTGTGTGTTTGTGTTTGTATGTGTGTGTGTGTGTGTGTGTGGTGTGTGTGTGTGTGTGTGTGTGTGTGTGTGTTTGTGTGTGTGTGTGTGTTGTGTGTGTGTGTGTGTGTGGTGTGTGTGTGTGTGTGTGTGTTTGTGTATGTATGTATGTGCATGTGCGTGTGTGTGTGCGCGCGTGACAGACTGAATGGTAGGAAGGCTCACAATGTGACGGGTCGTGGGGGGAGTGGGAGGGGGAAACGACACAAAAATGAGTGGGTAGACTGAAAAAGACAGGCCCCAAAATCTGTTCTTTCGATAAAGTGCCATTCTTTTTCTTTTTTTTTGGGGGGGGGGGGGGGGAAGATTCCAGAGAACGGCTGATAGTTTCATCAAGGTGCTGGTTGCCATTCCACCCCCTCCCCCGTTGCCGGCTGTCTGCGTGACGAGCCGATCACCTCTGGCAGCAGTGCGAGGCTGGCAGTCGTCTTCTGTGTCGCCATGTCTCCTGTAACCGGACACCACTTCTGACGCTAGTGTTTTGAATCACATCCGCTAAAAAGCATAATTGAAATATCCGCCTCCACCTGTATTATGAGTTTAATTGAATGTAATTGAATTCATCTCTTTTTGTTCGTTTCCTGCTTTCATTGTTTTCTGTACAGAGCTATTGGCTGGGCTGTGGACACAATCGATAGGATTATGCATGTTACTTTTGTCTCCCAATATTTCTGCACATTTCAGCTTATGTTGATCAGAGTGGGTGCATTCACTTAAATTATGCGGCTCCAATGGGAGTTTACAGCACGACAGTCACAACTGTGAACCACACTGACTGCGGCTCCAATTGGAGTTTATAATCTGACAGTCACAGCTGTGAACCACACTGACTGCGGCTCCAATTGGAGTTTATAATCTGACAGTCACAGCTGTGAACCACACGGAGGGAACGGACTCTGAGGACACGCATCCATAGAGCAGACACACATGCACCAACAAAGGAGCAGTGGAGCCACCCTCTCCTCCTGGGACGCGTTTCATCGAGGCGGGTACGCAACAATTCCAGCCAGCTCTGGCGAGTGTTAGAGTTTTACTCTAGCGGCGAGCGGAGCTAGGACGAGGCGACAGTTTGCTAGACGGTCTAGGGACTCTGGCCTGTGAGGAAAAAAAGCTGGTAACGTTAATGCCCTGTGACTGGCGCAGGAAACATAGTAACGTGCTTTAACTGAGGCATACAAGGTCAGAACACTGAGTCTTCTGTGACAAGAAGAGCTTGAAGACGTAGTTATGCCATTGCTCCTGTTTCCATACATCCATGGCCTCTCACACTCCCTCCGCCACCATAAGACAGCCACCTCACGGGTTCTCTTCTCCTCTAGCATAAGACAGCCACCTCACGGGTTTCTCCCTCCCCTAGCATAAGACAGCCACCTCACGGGTTCTCCCCCTCCCATAGCATAAGACAGCCACCTCACGGGTTCCTTCTCCTCTAGCATAAGACAGCCACCTCACGGGTTCCCCCCCTATTAGCATAAGACAGCCACCTCACGGGTTCTCCCCCCTCTTAGCATAAGACAGCCACCTCACGAGTTTTCCCCTCCTCTAGCATAAGACAGCCACCTCACGAGTTCTCCCCTCCTCTAGCATAAGACAGCCACCTCACGAGTTCTCCCTCCTCTAGCATAAGACAGCCACTCACGAGTTCTCCCCTCCCCAGCATAAGACAGTCACCTCACGGGTTCTCCCCCCCTCTTAGCATAAGACAGCCACCTCACGAGTTCTCCCCTCCTCTAGCATACGACAGCCACCTCACGGGTTCTCTCCCTCCCCCAGCATAAGACAGCCACTCACGGGTTCTTCCCTCCTCTAGCATAAGACAGCCACCTCACAGGTTCTCCCCTCCTCTAGCATAAGACAGCCACCTCACGGTTCTCTTCTCCTCTAGCATAAGACAGCCACCTCACGGTTCTCCCCTCCTCTAGCATAAGACAGCCACCTCACGGGTTCTCTCTCCCTCTAGCATAAGACAGCCACCTCACGGGTTCTCTTCTCCCCTAGCATAAGACAGCCACCTCACGGGTTCTCTTCTCCTCTAGCATAAGACAGGCCACCTCACGGGTTCTCCCCTCCTCTAGCATAAGACAGCCACCTCACGGGTTCTCTTCTCCTTAGCATAAGACAGCCACCTCACGGGTTCTCTTCTCCTCTAGCATAAGACAGCCACCTCACGGGTTCTCCCCTCCTCTAGCATAAGACAGCCACCTCACGGGTTCTCCCCTCCTCTAGCATAAGACAGCCACCTCACGGTTCTCCCCTCCTCTAGCATAAGACAGCCACCTCACGGGTTCTCCCCCCTCTTACATAAGACAGCTACCTCACGGGTTCTCCCCCTCTTAGCATAAGATAGCCACCTCACGAGTTTTCCCCTCTCTAGCATAAGACAGCCACCTCACGGGTTCTCTTCTCCTCTAGCATAAGACAGCCACCTCACGGGTTCTCTTCTCCTCTAGCATAAGACCAGCCACCTCACGGGTTCTCCCCTCCTCTAGCATAAGACAGCCACCTCACGGGTTCTCTTCTCCTCTAGCATAAGACAGCCACCTCACGGGTTCTCCCCTCCTCTAGCATAAGACAGCCACCTCACGGGTTCTCTTCTCCTCTAGCATAAGACAGCCACCTCACGGGTTCTCCCCTCCTCTAGCATAAGACAGCCACCTCACGGGTTCTCCCCTCCTCTAGCATAAGACAGCCACCTCACGGGTTCTCCCCTCCTCTAGCATAAGACAGCCACCTCACGGGTTCTCTCCCCTCCTCTAGCATAAGACAGCCACCTCACGGTTCTTCCCCTCCCCCAGCATAAGACAACCACCTCACGGGTTCTTTCCCTCCTCTAGCATAAGACAGCCACTCACAGGTTCTCCCTTCTCTAGCATAAGACAGCCACCTCACGGTTTCTCTTCTCCTCTAGCATAAGACAGCCACCTCACGGGTTCTCCCCTCCTCTAGCATAAGACAGCCACCTCACGGGTTTCTCTTCTCCTCTAGCATAAGACAGCCACCTCACGGTTTCTCCCCTCCTCTAGCATAAGACAGCCACCTCACGGGTTCTCTTCTCCTCTAGCATAAGACAGCCACCTCACGGTTCTCTTCTCCCCTACATAAGACAGCCACCTCACGGGTTCTCTTCTCCTCTAGCTAAGACAGCCACCTCACGGGTTCTCCCCTCCTCTAGCATAAGACAGCCACCTCACGGGTTTTTCTTCTCCTCTAGCATAAGACAGCCCACCTCACGGGTTTTCTTCTCCTCTAGCAAAGACAGCCACCTCACGGGTTTCTCCCCTCCTCTAGCAATAAGACAGCCACCTCACGGGTTCTCCCCTCCTCTAGCATAAGACAGCCACCTCACGGGTTCTCCCCCCCCTCTAGCATAAGACAGCCACCTCCGGGTTCTCCCCCCTCTTAGCATAAGACAGCTACCTCACGGTTCCCCCCTCTTAAACATAAGATAGCCACCTCACGAGTTTTCCCCTCCTCTAGCATAAGACAGCCCCCTCACGGGTTTTTCTTCTCCTCTAGCATAAGACAGCCACCTCCGGGTTCTCTTTTCCTCTAGCATAAGACAGCCACCTCACGGGGTTTTCCCCTCCTCTAGCATAAGACAGCCACCTCACGGGTTCTCTTTCTCCTCTAGCATAAGACAGCCACCTCCGGGTTCTCCCCTCCTCTAGCATAAAAACAAACCACCTCACGGTTTCTCTTCTCCTCTAGCATAAGACAGCCACCTCACGGGGTTTTCCTCCCCTCCTCTACATAAAACAAACCACCTCACGGGTTTCTCCCCTCCTCTAGCATAAGACAGCCACCTCACGGGTTTCTCCCCTCCTCTAGCATAAGACAGCCACCTCACGGGTTCTCCCTCCTCTAGCATAAGAAAAGCCACCTCACGGGTTCTCCCCTCCCCCAGCATAAAAACAACCACCTCACGGGTTCTTCCCTCCTCTAGCATAAGACAGCCACCTCACAGTTCTCCCTTCCTAGCATAGACAGCCCCTCCGGGTTCTCTTTCCTTACATAAGACAGCCACCTCCGGGTTCTCCCTCCCTCTAGCATAAGACAGTCACCTCACGGGTTCTCCCCCTCTTAGCATAAGACAGCCACCTCACGAGTTCTCTCCCTCCTCTAGCATAAGACAGCCACCATCACGAGTTCTCCCCTCCTCTAGCATACGACAAGCCACCTCACGGGTTCTCTCCCTCCCCAGCATAAGACAGCCACCTCACGGGTTCTCCCCTCCCCCAGCATAAGACAGCCACCTCACGGTCTTCTTCCTCCTCTAGCATAAGACAGCCACCTCACGGGTTCTCTTCTCCTTCTAGCATAAGAACAGCCACCTCACGGGTTTCTCCCCTCCTCTAGCATAAGACAGCCACCCACGGTTCCCTCTCCCTCTAGCAAAGACACCACCTCACGGGTTCCTCTCCTCTAGCATAAGACAGCCACCTCACGGGTTCTCCCATCCTCTAGCATAAGACAGCCACCTCACGGGTCTCCCCTCCTCTAGCATAAGACAGCCACCTCACGGTTTCTCCCTCCTCTAGCATAAGACACCCCCCTCACGGTTCTCCCCCTCTCCTAGCATAAGACAGCCACCTCACGGTTTCCCCCCCTCTAGCATAAGACAGCCACCTCACGGTTTTCCCTCCTCTAGCATAAGACACCACCTCACGAGGTTCTCTCCCTCCTCTACATAAACAGCCCCCCTCACGGGTTCTCCCCCCCCCCAGCAAAAGACAAGTCCCCACGGGTTCTCCCCCCCCTTAGAAAAGACACCACCTCACGGTTCTCCCTCCTCTAAAATAAGACAGCCACCTCACGGTTCCTCCTTCCTCTAGCATAAGACAGCCCCACCTCAGGGGTTCTCCTCTCCCCCTAGTTTAAAAAGCCACCTCACGTTTCTCCCCCCTCTAGCATAAGACAGCACCTCAGGGGTTTCTCCCCCCTCTAGCATAAGACGGGCCCACCTCACGGTTCTCCCCTCCCTAGCATAAACAGCCACCTCACGGTTTCTCCCCCCTCTATGCATAGACAGCCACCTCACGGGTTTTTCCCCTCCTTAGCATAAGACACACCCACGGGTTTCCCCTCCCAGCATAGGCACCTCACGTTCTTCCCCCTCCTCAGCATAAAGACAGCCACCTCACGGTTCTCCCCTCCTCTAGCAAGACAGCCACCTCACGGGTTCTCCCCTCCTCTAGCTAAGAAAAGCCACCTCACGGGTTCCTTCTCCCCCCAGCATAAGACACCACCCACGTTTTTTC
>JAFLJL010000448.1:17500-22508 GCA_018398815.1 Conus ventricosus | reverse complement strand
CTAAACAAACAAACAAATAAAAAAACAAAAAACAAAAAAAACGAGCCCCCCCGCTGCCTAGGGCCCCATAAAAGCAATGCCGGGTCACGGACGAAAATTGACAAGCTGTCAAAGAGTTATTCCCAGCCCACGACCCTGAACGTTATTTGGCTGTCCCCTTTCCGTTGAAACGCATCGGACGGGCCAAAATTTGCATACAAAGTCCCCCTGACAGACAAATCAGTAAACAAAAACACAGAGAAGAACAAGAACGAAGAGCAAAAGGGGAAATAGAAACGAAAGAAAAAAACAAGGAACATAAATAAGGAATTTAAAAAGAGGAAAGGAAAAACGACCGACAAATAAAAAACCGTTTTTGACAAAAAGAAAGAAGGAAACACCACAACACACACACGACACAACCACACCCACACAAACCCCAACACACAACACCCCACAGAGGCACGCACGCCGCCGCCGCCCACACGCCCCGCACGCCCGCACGATACACACACACACACACCACCAACCACACACACCACACAACCCACCACACATAAAACAACCCCCCACTCAAAAAGCCGCACCTCACATACGTACCACCACCCCACAACCCCCACACACCACCACACCACACACACACAACACCCACCCACACGACGCCACTCACATACCACCACCCCACACACCCAAAAACAACACACACAACCCACACACCACACCACCCACCACGCACGCACGCACGCCCTTTTCACGAAAAACACACACACAAACAAACACACCCACACACACACCACACACAACCACAACCCCCACTCTCACCCCCAACACCACACACAACACACACACACACCACACACCACCCACACACACACCCACACAAACCACACCCCTACTACACACCCACTCCCATCTACACACACCACCACCACACACACAACCCCAACACCCCCACACCACACACACGCACGCACACCACACCCCCACCAACACACCCACACCAACCCACACCACACACACACACACACTAAGACACACATAAAACACACAATACACAACACACCACACAAACACACCACCCCCCACACTCCCCACCACACACACACCCCACACCAAACCCCACAAGCAACCAAATCCCCCAAAACCACACACACCCACACCACCACACACACCAACACCCCCCACACACACACCACACACACCACAACACACACACACACACACCAACACACACACACACACACACCAACCCCTAAGACACACATACCACCACACACACACAACCCCCAAAACAACACCCCACACACACACACACAACACACACCACTCAACACACACCACACTTTGTTGTTGTTTTGTGCCCAAAAATTTTTTCAAAAGTGACGGCAATAAGAATTGTTCTTGTTTTTGTTCTACCACTTAAACGCACACACACTCACTACGTCCAACCACACACACACCCACACCACCACACAGGGGGAGAGGAGAGAAGAGAAGAGAGAGAGAGAGGGGGAAGGGGAGGGGGAGAGAGAGAGGAGAGAAGAGTGGAGAAGGAGAGGAGAGGGAGGAGAGAGGAGAGAGAGAGGGGAAGAGGGAGAGGAGAGTGAGAGAGAGGGAGGGGTGAGGAGAGAGTTTGGGGGAGATTCATTGATTTGATTCATTTATATTTTAATTTAATGCAGACATCCTATGACATGGGGGGTATTCATCCATGAAAAAAGGGTTTTGAGTGTTTTGGACTAGCTTTAAAAAAAAATTATAACCATTTTATAATGTGGGTACGTTATGTCAAATCCCTACATATCTACACACATGCATATAGGGCCACGCATTATCAATTTCAACACAAACACCCACTCACCACACCAAAAAAAACACACACCACAAAACCACACACAACCAACACCACAAACACAAAACACACACACCACAACACAACAATTCAAGTTAGTTACATTCATAATTCTTACCAAAGGCAAAACCCAAAAACCGCCCCCGGGGGCATTGATAAGGAAGGAGTTTACCTAAAGAAATCAAATAGCGTTTTTTTTAACTCTGCAGTCGGAAAAGTTTTTGCTAAAATTGATTAACATTTTTTCCCGGTCAGCACACAGCTAGATTTTGGCTTTCGCAGCAGGCAACTGAAACAAGAACATTTTTCGCGTATTTGTCTGTTTAAATTCGCAGTGGAATAAAAAGTGGCACTCGCTTCTTTTCATTAACTTCTATGGACAATTTTAATTTGCTGTTGTGCCGGGCAGAAACCCTACCTTTTTTGCGTAGACCCAAGGTTCTGGTTTGAAAAGTGGAGTAAGTTTTTATGCCCGTTGTTATATGT
The DNA here is from genome assembly GCA_018398815.1 of Conus ventricosus. Classification (NCBI taxonomy): domain Eukaryota; kingdom Metazoa; phylum Mollusca; class Gastropoda; order Neogastropoda; family Conidae; genus Conus; species Conus ventricosus. The sequence continues at coordinate 20,191 of JAFLJL010000448.1, read as the reverse complement.
AGGTACTTTTCAGCTTGAGGTTATGTTTAAAAGAAAGGGACGTTTTCATATTTATCATTTTCCTTCCACTCAGAATGCCAATTTTTTTGGGGGAAACAACACCCAGTCTATCTTTCAATTCGGAAATGAAAGCTTATCGTTCCCCATTTTGACTTCCCCAAAAAACCCAAACCGTTTTTTTGTAAGGAAATTTCTTTACTTTGGACACCCAGTTAAACTTCCCATTCTCATGTTGTTGTAATAGCATTTTATATGCCTGCTTACACAGTCTTGTTTGTGGTAATTTCAAAAGCTTTAGCCAATATTTAATACATTTAATGTAAGTGTGTATATATAAGGGATATCTCCCCGACTCTGCATAAACCATTTTGTTAGAAGAATGTAATGGGACATTTATGAAACGCTTTATCGCAAGTGAGAGAGAGAGAGAGAGAGAGGAGAGAGAGAGAAGAGAGAGGAGAGAGAGAGAGAGGATGAGAGAGAGAGAGAGGACAGACAGACAGACAGACAGACAGACAGACAGACAGACAGACAGACAGACAGATCAGGACAGACAGACAGACAGACAGACAGCAGACAGACAGACTGACAGGACAGACAGACAGACAGGAAAGTGAAAACTCGGAGACAGGAGGTATCACGCCGTATTACAGTGACATGTACATACATACACACGTACATACATACATACATACATACATACATACATACATACATACATACACACATACACACTACATACGTACATACATACATAGATACATACATACATACACAATACATACATACATACATACATACATACATACACACATACACACATACATACACACATACACACATACATGCATACATACACACGTACATAGATACATACATAACTACATACATAGAAAACTTATGTACGTACCTACGTACGTATGTATGTATCTATGTATGTATGTGCGTATGCATGTATGTATGTATATGTATGTACATGCATACGGACATACATACATATAGACGTACATACATACATATATTACATACATACATACATACATACATACATACATACATACATACATGCATGCATAACATACATACATACATAGAAAACTTAATTACCACCCACTGGCTCATTCAGCATCTCCCCATATCTCAATCACTTGAAGGTCAAACCGCGCGTGACAGATATCTTTAATTAAGAATCACCCAGACAGGACAGCCTTTTCCCAAATGATATACTCCTCATCTCGCTGATCGCCTCCGCCCCCTCCCCTCCTCCCCACCCTTTCTCCTCCCCTCCCTGAAACCTCCTCCCCGCCCCCCCCCCCCCTCCCCCTCCCCCCCCCCCCCCACCCCCCCCAGACCCTTCTTCCATATTTCACATAGATTGAATCGGCCTTCGAGCCGGTGGACGGTTTTCCACCGGTGTCGTCTAGTTTACTAATGGACGCCAGATGAATTGAATGGAGCTAGACTCTTGGCGCCGTGCCCAGTGAGCTATCGAGGAACCCTCATCCATCAGTCGGCGCGATCGAACGGTCCAAAAGATCTCTTGGCGTTCAGCTTTTGGGGTGAGGCAGTTCACGTTAGAATTTTCCCGTAATAAAACTCTATAGAAGAGCAACAGGGGATGTGCGCACACCTTCGTCAAAGGAACAGTTATCGGGGATCAACCCCTCCGACAGATCCTGGGATCTGCCCTGGGATCCAGATCCGTACCCGGAATTGACGTGCGTTTGTCCGTGGGTCATATTCGGTTTTTATTCCGTTGACACATCGATGCAGTCGTTTTTTGGAGTAAAAAATGGATGAACGGATCCAGATTTCACACTGGGATCTGTCTCCGCGCGTCGGGGATCTGCAGCAAAAGTTCGGCGAGTTGGATCTTTGGCCCTGCTCAATTTTCCACTAGGTTTCAGTAAAATGACCAGTCGGGGCAAAGTGGTAAGCGTCGCGGACTCTAGGCCGGAAGGTCGTGGGTTCAATTCTCCACACAGACATCCATTAGTGGGATCTTCCTGCCTCGACCGGTGACTCCCCAGAGTTGAGTTTTGCCGGGAGCTCGGGAGCTCGGGAGCTCGGGACCCCCCCCCCTCCCCCCTCCCCCCCCCCCCCCCCCCCCCCCCCCCCCCCCCCCCCAGTCGAGTTTCATCCCTTTTATACACCGGTCTCCCCGAGCATAGCAAAAACTTTGTGACCAACATTGCAGGTGTCTGTTTCTCTCGGGGCTGATTGACGCCGAGCTCTATTATAAAGTTCCACAGCATCATCAAAGTTAAACCCGCGAATGATGGTTTCTTTCATAGCAGTCACTTCCCCTGACAACCCCCCCCCCCCCCCTCCAGAGTACTGTCCCTTTGGTTTTTCTCCTCCAGTCAACGGTCGTGAGTGAACCAAAGCAAGACACATTTGATGAAGACTGTAAGTATTTAGCAAGTGAATTCTCCTGAATTATAAAAGGTATACGCCTTTTGGAACGTCATCTATTGGACATGATTCGCGTGGTCATAGATGTAAAACCTTTGGTACAGTTTTCATGTGAAACAGATGAAAGAAAAACAAGACTGATCCAGAATGACCCATTCGCCCTCCACCATTGGGAACAGACCCATGCCACCAATCTGTCTGAAAACTGAACGACTTCAATCGTAGGCCGTATGCCATCATTCCTCCCATTTCATGAAAACGGTTAGAGTGATTTGG
>JAFLJL010000448.1:0-12500 GCA_018398815.1 Conus ventricosus | reverse complement strand
GCTCTGTGTCCCCACGTCTAAGACCCCAAAGTCTGTGTCCCTGTGCCTGTGATTTCATGTCTATAGGTGCCCTGTGTCCCCATGTCTAGAGGTCCCACGTCTAGAGGCCCCAAAGTCTGTGTCCCTGTGCCTGAGATTCCATGTCTATAGGGGCCCTGTGTCCCCATGTCTAGAGGCCCCACGTCTAGAGGCCCCAAAGTCTGTGTCCCTGTGCCTGTGATTCCATGTCTATAGGAGCCCTTTGTCCCCACATCTATAGGCCCAAAGTCTGTGTCCCTGTCCCTGTGATTCCATATCTATAGGGGCCCTGTGTCCCACGTCTAGAGGCCCCAAAGTCTGTGTCCCTGTGCCTGAGATTCCATGTCTATAGGGCCCCACTGTCCCCACGTCTATAGGCCCCAAAGTCTGTGTCCCCACGTCTATAGGCCCAGAAGTCTGTGTCCCCGTGTCTGTGATTCCATGTCTATAGGGGCCCTGTGTCCCCACGTCTATAGGCCCAGAAGTCTGTGTCCCTGTGCCTGTGACTCCATGTCTATAGGGGCCCTGTGTCCCCACGTCTATAGGCCCCAAAGTCTGTGTCCCTGTGCCTGTGATTCCATGTCTATAGGGGCCCTATGTCCCCACGTCTATAGGCCCCAACGTCTGTGTCCCTGTGCCTGTGATTCCATGTCTATAGGGGCCCTGTGACCCCACGTCTATAGGCCCCAAAGTCTGTGTCCCTGTGCCTGTGATTCCATGTCTATAGGGGCCCTGTGTCCCCACGTCTATAGGCCCCAAAGTCTGTGTCCCTGTGCCTGTGATTCCATGTCTATAGGGGCCCTGTGTCCCCCACGTCTATAGGCCCCAAAGTCTGTGTCCCTGTGCCTGTGACTCCATGTCTATAGGGGCCCTGTATCCCCACGTCTATAGGCCCCAAAGTCTGTGTCCCCACGTCTATAGGCCCAGAAGTCTGTGTCCCCGTGTCTGTGATTCCATGTCTATAGGGGCCCTGTGTCCCCACGTCTATAGGCCCAGAAGTCTGTGTCCCTGTGCCTGTGACTCCATGTCTATAGGGGCCCTGTGTCCCCACGTCTATAGGCCCAAAGTCTGTGTCCCTGTGCCTGTGATTCCATGTCTATAGGGGCCCTGTGTCCCCACGTCTATAGGCCCCAAAGTCTGTGTCCCCGTGTCTGTGATTCCATGTCTATAGGGGCCCTGTGTCCCCACGTGTATAGGCCCCAAAGTCTGTGTCCCTGTGCCTGTGATTCCATGTCTCTAGGGGCCCTGTGTCCCCACGTCTATAGGCCCCAATGTCTGTGTCCCTGTGCCTGTGATTCCATGTCTATAGGGGACCTGTGTCCCACGTCTATAGGCCCCAAAGTCTGTGTCCCTGTGCCTGTGATTCCATGTCTATAGGGGCCCTTTGTCCCCACGTCTATAGGCCCCAAAGTCTGTGTCCCCGTGTCTGTGATTCCATGTCTATAGGGGCCCTGTGTCCCCATGTCTAGAGGTCCCACGTCTAGAGGTCCGAAAGTCTGTGTCCCTGTGCCTGATTCCATGTCTATAGGGGCCCTGTGTCCCCATGTCTAGAGGTCCCAAAGTCTGTGTCCCCGTGTCTGTGATTCCATGTCTATTGGGGCCCTGTGTCCCCATGTCTAGAGGTCCCAAAGTCTGTGTCCCCGTGTCTGTGATTCCATGTCTATAGGGGCCCTGTGTCCCTGTGTCCCTGTGCCTGTGATTTCATGTCTATCGGGCCTCTGTGTCCCTGTGTCCATGTTCGGGAGACTATGGCTCCTAGGTTTGTGTTCCTGTGTCTATGTGTGTCCCCATGCCTATAGGCCCAGAAGTCTGTGTCCCTGTGACTGTGATTCCATGTCTATGGGGCCCCCTGAGTCCCCGTGTCTGTGAACGCATGTCTATGGCTCCTAGGTCTGTGTTCATGTGTCTATGTGTCCCCACATCTGTAAGCCCCAACATGTGTGTCCCTGTGTCAGTATTTTCCCCATGTCTATGAGACCCAAAGTGTGTGTCCCTGAGTCAGTATTTCCCCATGTCTATGAGACCCAAAGTGTGTGTCCCTGTGTCAGTATTTCCCCATGTCTGTGAGACCCAAAATGTGTGTCCCTGTGTCAGTATTTCCCCATGTCTGTGAGACCCAAAGTGTGTGTCCCTGTGTCAGTATTTCCCCATGTTTGTGAGACCCAAAATGTGTGTCCCTGTGTCAGTATTTCCCCATGTCTGTGAGACCCAAAGTGTGTGTCCCTGTGTCAGTATTTCCCCATGTCTGTGAGACCCAAAGTGTGTGTGTCCCTGCGTCAGTATTTCCCCATGTCTATGAGACCCAAAGTGTGTGTCACTGAGTCAGTATTTCCATGTCTATGAGACCCAAAATGTGTGTCCCTGTGTCAGTATTTCCCCATGTCTTGAGACCAAAGTGTGGTGTCACTGGTCGTATTTCCCATGTCTATGAGACCCAAAGTGTGTGTCCCTGTGTCAGTATTTCCCCAGTCTGTGAGACCCAAAGTGTGTGTCCCTGTGTCAGTATTTCCCCATGTTGTGAGACCCAAAATGTGTGTCCCTGTGTCAGTATTTCCCATGTTTGTGAGACCAAAGTGTGTGTCCCTGAGTCAGTATTCCCAGGTCTGTGATTCTAAGTATTTGACCTTGTACACATTATGCCCCACTGTCTCTGAGCTTTTTAATGTGTGATCCTGTATTCGTAATTCCCAATATTTCTTAACATTGATGACTTTTTTTTAATTTGTAAAGTGAAGATATGTTGAGCTGTTCTGAACACATTTTGCTATTGACTGTGGTTTAAAATTTCAACCAAAATTTCCCAGTCATTGTTTCTGAGTCTTGGACAGACAGATGGAAGGAACGATGGGGGAGCGGGGAAGGGAGGGGGGGGGGGGGGGCGGGGGGGGGACGGGTACCGGGTGGGACATGGGAGTAAGGAGAGAGGGAGGAAGGTGGGCTTGCATGAATGTGTTTCACCTCGAAGAGCGTGCACCGAAGCGTTTATCTGGGTAGAGGTATCAAAGACATCTGAGAGGTGGCAGTCTGCTTCATCGTTTCCCTTTGCCTGTTCTGTCATGTGCTGCTGAAAATGTCAAACTCTAAAAAACTGGTTGGAACTTTTTTTTAATTTTTTTTTTTTGTATATCAACAGATGATCGATGAAACAGAAACACACTGCAGGATATAATTATTGACGTGTGAAAGTGGACGCATGGGAACAAGGCACATCACACGGTCAACGTCTGTAGCTCTCCCTAGCTCTACGAAATATACTGTTGTTGTTGTTGTTTTTTTCATTTAGTCACGACTGCAAGAAGAGTATTTTTGACATTGACAAATGGTCAAACGTTTCATTTATCGACTATCTGCACGCCGGCAAAACCGTTGCAGGTTTGTTTGCTGTTGTCTGCGAGCAGGAAAATAGGAAAGCAACCCATGTTAGTCGATCTTCACGAATGTTAGGGATTGCTCGAAGGTCATATCGACGAGTTGTGTAAATGTGAGGATCTTTAGTGTAAGGTCGCTTAAACGTGGGGGGGGGGGGGGGGGGGGGGGGGGGGGGGGGGGGGAAGGGGGGGCACTCGATAGATCCCTGTCCGATAGATCCCGTCTCGATGGATCCCCGTCTCGATGGATCCCATCTCGATAGATCCCCGTCTCGATGGATTTCCCCCTCTTGATAGATCCCCGTCTCGATAGATCCCATCTCGATGATCCCCGTTACTGTTTTTGGATCTACCGAGACGGGGATCTACCCGAGATGGGGATCTCCGAGATGGGGTCTACCGAGACGGGGATCTATCGAGACGGAAATTCGTCCACTGTGTGGGGGATCTATCGAGACGGGGATCTACCGAGATGGGGATCTACCGAGATGGGGATCTACCGAACGGGATTTTACCGACGGAATTCGTCACAGTAGTGGGGATCTATCAGACGGGGATCTTACCGAGATGGGATCTCCCGAGACGGGGATCTATCGGATTGTACCGCTACTGTTGTTGTGAAAGTGGAATCGCTAGTGCAAAGTCATTTCAACCGCTTGTGTACTATAAGATAATTACTTGACTGGGGTGAATCTGGGGATCTGTGGTGTAAAGTTATCTTTTGTGATGTGAGTCAGTTTGGAGTTCTGTTAAAGGTGTAAGATCGTTAAGGCCAATCGTTTTTCAATTTGGGATTGTATGTAAGGGCATTTTCAACGAGTTGTGTACTCTGTGGATCTGTATTGTAAAGGTGATTGTCTAGAATTTGTGTAAATTTGGGATTTTAGTTTCATGTCATTGCTTAAGTTGTGTCAAGTTAAGATTTGCAGTGTAAGGTCATTTGATTACTGGTTGTGTGAATTGTGGATCAAAAATTTGTGAAGTCATTTTTTAAAAGTCGTGTACATGTGGGATCTGCAGTTCAAGGGTCATTTTCTGGATTAAAAAAAAGAGGGGATTTGTAATGTCTTAGCTTACCATCCACGGTTATAGTTGGGGATTTTTTTTTTAGCGTGAAGTCATCATGCGCAAATTTAGTGTAAATTGAATGGATCTTAAATGAAAGGTCAGATTTACGGTTTAGGCAGATTTGGGGAACCTTAGTGTACGATCATTTTCTACGATTTGTGAAGATCTTTCGTTTGTAAAGTCATTATGGGGCAGGAATAGCTCAGTGGTAGAGCGCCGAACTTGTAATCTTGGTGATCCTGGGGTTGCGGGCTCCAATCTCCGCCGAGCCGTTTCGGTATAGGAGATTTTTCCTCGGTATTAACATTGGTTCTGACTTCATTTCCCTTACAGTCCTTCGCTGAGACTATATAGCGAGGTTCCGTATGTGAACGCACGCATAACATCTTGCATACACGTAAAATCCCATCACCACCCTTCGAAGAGAAGGCCAGTTTAGCCGTTGGTTATGGATGAACACGTTACACATAGCATGCTTTCCTGCGTGAAAGAAATGGGGAGAATGAAGGAAGTAAGGAAAATGGAACGTGGAACGATATTGACTGGATGACACAGGGAAAACGACTGAATGGAGCGCCAGCTGGCAAGCTCTTTAGTTGACACTACCCAGGTAGGCAGCCGTCGTGCAAACGAGTGTGGATTGTAAAAACGCTTAGAGCTTGGTCTCTAGCCCAGGATAGACGCTTTATAAGTATCCATAATAACAATAATAGTACAATTATCTATGAGTGAGTAAGAGTTAAGGTCTGTGGTGTCAGCGTGATGAAATAATGACGCGGAAAAAAAAAAAAAAAAGCCTTTGACGTCAGAGTGGGAAACTTCGTTTGCGCAGGACTTGACAGAGAGCGCACAGAGTTTGCGTCCCATTGCCAAGAAACCGTTTTCATTTTGGTTTTTTGGGGATTGAATCCTTTTGGTTTTGAAGGGGGGGAACGGGGAAAGGAGATGACCAAGGTATATAAAAGACAGCACAGTCCGGAACATAAAGTGTCAAGTGGCCCCTCAGACGAGCGGGGAGGGGAAAGACAAAACAGAGTCATAAACTCTTTATGAGGGGGGCCATGCAGGGAGGGGCCTTTTAAAAAAAGGTCAATAACTGTGACAGGCGGGAGGGCAAGTGGCGAGAGAAAGGAACGGGGGGGGGGTGGGGTGGTGGGGGTGGGAGGGGGGTTGGGGGGGGGCGCGAAGAGCGGGGGGGGGGGGGGGGGGGGGTGGGGGGCAGGGGCATGAAAGGGAGGGGGGGGGGGGGGAGGGGGGGGGGGGGGGGGCAGGGGGGGGGGGGAGGGCAGGGGAGGGGAAGGGGGGGGGGTGGGGGGGGGGCAAAGTTAAGAACGAGGAAGTACAAAACAAGGGCCATCAAGAAATAAAGGGGGAAAAATATTGAAAGGGGAGGAGTGGGGCGGGGGGGAATGGACAGGGGGGAAATAGAGAGGGGAAAAAGTTAAGTCAGATCAAGCCCAAAAAACCATTCAAAAAGCCCCAAAAGAAGAAAAAATATATTCGAAAAAAAACCCTAAAAAAATAAACTTGAAATTGAACAGGAACAAGGAATTTTTCAAAAAAACAAAACAAAAAAAAATTAAAAAAAAACCCCAACTAACTTAACAAAAAAAAAGAAAAAAAAAAAAAAAAAAAAGACCCCCCCAAAAAAAAAAAAAAAACAAAAAAAAAAAAGAAAAAAAAAAAAAAAAACACCCCCCCCCCCCCCCCCCCCCCCCCCCCCCCCCCCCCCCCCCCCCCCCCCCCCACCCCCCCCCCCCCCCCCCCCCCCCCCCCCCCCCCCCCCCCCCCCCCACCCCCCCCCCAGCCCCGAAACAGACAAACAGTCCCCACCTACTATCATGACTAGATCTACTTCGAGCTGACAAGAACACGGGAAAAGAAGGAACGGTTACTGGTGTTTGGTAATCCGTGAATCAGAGCTCGAAAGTCTGGGGAATTTGTGTTGGTTCGTGTGACTAATAAGCTTCGTTGGCAACGCCTTAATGTTTCATATCCGTTCGTTTGCCTCTGAATTACGAGTCAGTATTATGTCAGTCTAGATATGCTATTAATAGTCTGCGTCTCTTGCCAATTTAGTAGTATCGAATCTCATAACTTGGGACAACTCTCTCTCTCTCTCTCTCTCTCTCTCTCTCTCTCTCTCTCTCTCTCTCTCTCTCTCTCTCTCTCTCTCTCTGTCTGTCTGTCTGTCTGTCTGTCTGTCTGTCTGTCTGTCTGTCTGTCTGTCTGTCTGTCTGTCTGTCTGTCTTCTTCTTCTTCTTCTTCTTTTTCTTCTTCCTCTTTTTCTTTTTCTTCTTCTTCTTGTTCTCATTCTCACCAAATTTGACGTGTTTAGAGTGGTAAAAATGGGAGATATATGTCGGCAACAATACGATAATGTGTAGTATAGACGCCATATTGCAGAGTATATTTTATTGCCGTACTTTGAGCATCCGTGTGGGTTTATTTACACACACACACACACACACACACACACACACACACACACACACACACAACACACACACACACACACACACACAAACCCGAAACATTCGAGTTCATTTGCATGGAGAACATTGTATTGTTTCAGCGTTGATGTTTGTTTATCTATGTAAAGAATATTGCTCAGTGTCAGCGTTCATGTGGGGTCGCTTACGACACAGAATTTTATGTACATTCAGAATTATTTTGGGTTCATTGACTAAAGGGGCTTTGTGATGTTTCAGCGTTCGTGCATGCGGCTTCATTTATATCATGAACATTTTGATGTGTTTCATCATTCACGTGGATTCATTTATGTAGCAAGAACATTGTGTTGTTTAGGAATTTATACGGGTTAATTGACAGACATGTGATCCGTTGTTTCTAAATTCATAAAGGTTCATTTACAGAAAGACATAGCTTTTTTTTTATTACTGTACTGATTCGGATTTATCAACAGACAAAACATTGTGTTGTTTGAATATTCGTGTAGGTTCATTCCAGACAGAGCAGTGTGTTGTTTCAGAGTTCATGTGAATTCATTTAGAGACCAAAATTCTTCGGGTTTAAATGGCAGAAAAAAAACCACACTCTTGTGTAAATGTGACCTGTAGCAAATCTGTAGCTAGTGTCAGTTATAACAGAATAAAAAGAGAAAAACGAGTATTAGAAAAGACTCCGATGATGGAAGAATATGTAGTATCTTCATGACACCAATCCACAGACAAACAAACCAACACGTAAACAGACAGGCACAAGCCGAAAAACAAAAAAAATTAAAATGAACAATTACAAGAGAGTTCGGTTCATTCGTGTTCAAGACGAAAGAACCTATTTTTGTGACGCAGTACGTATGTATACTCGAATTAATCATTCAACGCAATAAGAATAACGATGACGTAATGACAATGGTGATGATGATGGTGAGATAATGATGAGGATGATGCTGAGATGCTAATGATGACGACTGCGACGGTTATAAACTGTGACGACAAGGTTGAGCTAAATACAAGCACATCATACAGTATTAAAAACAACAACAACCGTTTTTATGTAATCATGGACACACACACACGCACGCACACACACACACACACACACACACACACACACACACACACACACACACACACACACACACACCACATACACACACACACGCACACGCACACGCACACACACACACACACCACCACACCACACACACACACACACGAACGTAAATACGCCTAAAACAGTTTTAAAAGAAAGAAACAAAAGCAGAAATAAAGACACCCTCAAAGAAAAAAAAAAAGGGAAAAGGAAAAAAAAAAAGAAAACAGACGTAGTAGAAAGGTTAAAAAAGGCAGAAAGACAGAGAAATAAATAAAGAAAGATAGAAAGAAAGACAAACAGAAACAAAGAGAAAAAGCGAGAAAAAAAAGACAAAAATGAAGACAGACAGAAAGCAAGAAAAAAAAAAAAAAAAAAAAAAAAACGAAAGAAAGAGAGAAAGAAAGAAAATAAATTAATGCAGACAGAGCGAAACAGTATAAAAAGACAGAATGACTGACAGAGAAAGAAAGAAGGCGAAACAAGAAAAGAAAAGAAAGAAAGAAAAGAAAGAAAAGAAAGAAAGAAAGAAAGAAAGAAAGAAAGGAAGGAAGGAAGAAAGACAATCAGACAGACAGAAAAAAACACAAACAGAAACTGAAGACAGAATGAACGAAAAATTAGAAAGAGAGAAAAACGACAGCGACAAAAAACATAAAGAGAGACAGATAAAAAAAAAAAAAGACAGACAGATAAAAAGAAAGAAAGACAAAGAGAAACGCAACGTGACACCGGTCTTTGTCTCTCTTTGCCACTTCGCATTCTCTGTTCTCTTTTATCACAGGCTTCCCTCCTGACAGAGGTCAGTTCACGCTGACCCCCCAAAAGGAAACGAGTTGTCAGGCGAAGGACAAGGAAAACGTCACTAAACACAACACCACGAGTATCCCGACAGACAGACAGACAGACAGACAGACAGACAGACAGACACCACACACACACACACACACACACACCACACACACACACACACACACCGCGAGCGCACGCATGCACGCACGCACGCACGCACGCACGCACGCACGCACGCACGCACGCACGCACACGCCACACACACACACACACACACACACACTGACTGACTGACTGACTGAAAACCATTTAGATTAACATAGTGTTGTACTCACACACACACACCGCACGCACGCACGCACGCACGCACGCACGCACCGCACGCACGCACGCGCGCACGCACGCAACACACACACACCACACCCCACACACAACACACAAAAGCTGAATTGACAACAACAGCAAAACAGTGGTGTCTGCGGATATTTGCATAGGAGGATGGGGGAGGATTGGGGGGGGAGGGTGGGAGGGGTGGGGGGGGGGGGGGGGGGGGGGGGAGGGACCGCCAGCTTGAACTTATAACGTGACAAAAACATAACTGCAGTCTTTCATTTTTTTTAAATGTAAAAGGGAGGTGGGAAGTGAGTGGGGGAGGGGAGGGGGAGGGGGGGGAAAATCATCTTCCGAACTCTTATCAGAGCAGCGATGGGGGTGGGGGTGGAGGTAGAGGGGGTGGGGGGGGGGGGGGGGGGGGTGATCTCAAGCCTTGTTTTCAAAGCCGGGTGGGGGGGGGGGGGGGGGGGGGGGGTGGTGGGGGGGCTCTCATTGTCCACATGTTCAGAGCGAGTGTTCTCCCATCCTCTCAATTCCTGTACCAGAGAGGGTAGTGGTAGGGGTTTTTTAAGGGGTGGAGAGAAACAAGCTGATGGGTCTGTATTGTCGTTTTTTGTTTCTTTTCTTTTGCTTGAATCTGGCGGGGGAGGGGGGGGGGGGGGGAGGGGAGTGTGGATTCCGACGTCACTGCGATAACATTTAGACCTATTTCAAGTCACCTCATTTCGGGGTATATCAGATAAGAACAAACGGCAAATGGTCATGATGAAAAAAAACGTTCAAGACAAACGAGCTGTCACTAAAACTGCATGGAGAAAAGATCAGGACAGTACTCACGTGTGGTAAGCAAGGCAATATTCCATGTACAAGTGGCGGTACTCTATGTAGTTTTACCAACGTAGACATAGTCAGATGACGTTTTCTCGAATGGCTGACCAAATTAACATAGCAATATGTTTTGGGCAAGCAAACGCAAAACAAAATTTACCACAGATTTTGGTTCATATTACATTCTCGACATATTCTTTCTTCTCTCGACAACCCGTGTCGTTGTCTCTATTATTTTTTCTTCTTCTCATTTTTAGCTTATAATTACAACCAAATGTAATCAATACGTAAGATCTGATTGATGATTTGTGTAATAAACATCTACAACCAAAAACCCGAGGAATTTTAAGTGTTTCTAGATGTGACATTTGTTAGGCTTCATTCTTCGAGAAACTTCTCCCAGATGATTGAGTTGTTCCAATTGTTTTCTAGAGTATGTAAAAGAAAGATGTTAAGCTTACGAAACACAATCATTGCTGGTTTCTGTGAAAATTGCTGTTAATGCCGCTAAGCTGACGCCATGTTCCTGCGGCTGACTGATTTAAAACACGAGCGCATTCTAGTTCAAACTTGACGTGGAAATATTGTATATTTTGAGGTTTTCAAGTTGGCTCCCAAAACTTGATCATTCTTGCTCTGGTTTTCATAGCTAACGGAAGCTTCCCTGTCTCACAGCACACAAATAAATTCATGACAGTTCGGCTTAAATGTGAAATGCATCATTGGAAATTAAGTTGTAATTTTTCTATGAAGGTCACATCTATTCAGTAAGTTTATCAAACAAATGTAGAATTAGTGCAAGGCGCGGATTTCAGATTCTAGCATCTTCTAACAAGCAGAACGTGTTTTGCTTTGTCCCTATCAAAACGTGTCTCCTCGGCCTTTTTCAAACTTCCAATGTGATTGAACAGAGGACCATCAACCCCCTTCACGTGTTGTGTCTGGAGAGACAGAGACAGAGGACCATCAACCCCCTTCAACGTGTTGTGTCTGGAGAGACAGAGGACCATCACCCCCCTTCACGTGTTGTGTCTGGAGAGACAGAGGACCATCAACCCCCTTCACGTGTTGTGTCTGGAGAGACAGAGGACCATCAACCCCCTTCACGTGTTGTGTCTGGAGAGACAGAGGACAGAGGACCATCAACCCCCTTCACGTGTTGTGTCTGGAGAGACAGAGACAGAGGACCATCAACCCCCTTCACGTGTTGTGTCTGGAGAGACAGAGACAGAGGACCATCAACCCCTTCACGTGTTGTGCCTGGATGAGACAGAGGACCATCAACCCCCTTCACGTGTTGTGTCTGGAGAGACAGAGGGCCATCAACCCCTTCACGTGTTGTGTCTGGAGAGACAGAGGACCATCAACCCCCTTCACGTGTTGTGTCTGGAGAGACAGAGGACATCAACCCCTTCACGTGTTGTGCCTGGAGAGACAGAGGACCATCAACCCCTTCACGTGTTGTGCCTGGAGAGACAGAGGTGAGGACCATCAACCCCCTTACGTGTTGTGGCCTGGAGAGACAGAGGACCATCAACCCCCTTCACGTGTTGTGTCTGGAGAGAAACAGAGGACCATCACCCCCCTTCACGTTTTGTGTCTGGAGAGACAGAGGACCATCAACCACCTTCACGTGTTGTGTCTGGAGATACAGAGGACCATCAGCCCCCTTCACGTGTTGGTGTCTGGAGGAGACAGAGGACCATCAGCCCCCTTCACGTGTTGTGTCTGGAGAGACAGAGGTGAGGACCATCAACCCCCTTCACGTGTTGTGTCTGGAGAGACAGAGGTGAGGACCATCAACCCCCTTCACGTGTTGTGTCTGGAGAAGCAGAGGCGGATAACCATCAAACGTCCCTCTTGCCTTAACACGGCGCTGAACTTCAGGGCAGAGAATGACCAGGGCCATTTGAAGCGTTTATTGAAAGGATGGGTGAGATGGGCTGGGGTGCGAGAGTGGGATGGAGGAGGAGAGAGGAGTGAGAGGGACAGAGAGAGAGGAGGGGAGAAGAAGAGTAGAGAGAGAGTGGAGGGAGTGAGTGAGAGAGAGTGAGAGAGAGAGAAGGGGGAGAGAGAGTGAGAGAGTGGAGGAGAGAGGGGAGAGAGGAGAGAGAGAGAGGAGAGAGAGAGGAGAGAGAGAGAGATAGAGAGAGACAGACAGACAGACAGACAGACAGACAGACAGACAGACAGACAGAGACAGAGAAACAGATTCAGATTCAGATGATTTATTCCCACAACAGGCCAAGGCTCGCTAATGAAGGGGTTGTGTGAACATACAATAGCACAAGAGTTATATCAATGCCATTGAATTTACGAAAATAAACAAAAATAAATCATCAAAGGCAATTTCAGAAGTGAAAATTTCTCTGTACTTAAAGGCTTTGCACACAAAAAAAAAAAATAAAAATTTTCAACAACTTCAGCAGAAAGAAGTAGATGCACGAGTAGGCTCAGCTTAACAAAGATGGCTGTCTGTATATTGGGTTGAACAACTTTTCCTGATGGCATGTGACTGGACAGGAAGTAAGCTTT
>JAFLJL010000446.1:45000-68259 GCA_018398815.1 Conus ventricosus | reverse complement strand
CTCACTCATGTGAAACGAATGGCAAAAGTGGTCACACAGACTGACGCGTTCCCCACTCACTCATGTGAAACGAATGGCAAAAGTGGTCACACAGACTGACGCGTTCCCCTACTCACTCATGTGAAACGAATGGCAAAAGTGGTCACACAGACTGACGCGTTCCCCTACTCACTCATGTGAAACGAATGGCAAAAGTGGTCACACAGACTGACGCGTTCCCCTACTCACTCATGTGAAACGAATGGCAAAAGTGGTCACACAGACTGACGCGTTCCCCTACTCACTCATGTGAAACGAATGGCAAAAGTGGTCACACAGACTGACGCGTTCCCTACTCATCATGTGAAACGAATGGCAAAGTGGTCACACAGACTGACGCGTTCCCCTACTCACTCATGTGAAACGAATGGCAAAAGTGGTCACACAGACTGACGCGTTCCCCTACTCACTCATGTGAAACGAACAGGAACTGAGGAAACAGGTGCAGGCAAACAATTATTCTGTCATCATGAATATTACTTTGTGCAAAGATCTGTGGGAAACTGGTAATAGTATGCAGTGTGGGATAAAGTAGGACGGTAAGAGTAGAGGGGAGATAAGCAGAGGTTTTGTTAAATCTCTAAGTATTAAGCCGTTCACCTACACTACAGTTGAACATCACGTCAGCTGCATGGATATCACATCACGTCAACTACGTAAACATCAAATTCACTGCATGGACACGCTTGGATATAACCTTAATTGCTTGAACACACATGATATTGCATCAGCTGGATGAACACGCACAGACGCTCAACTGCATGAACACATGAAGATCATATCGACTTAATAGACACGTTGACATTACTGCAGCTGCATGAGCATTGCATAATTTGTATTGTACGTGTGGACATCATGTCAACATTTGGCAGACATGGACAGCGTGTCAACTTCATTGACATCCCATCAACTGTATGGACATAGCTGGATATTATACCAACTGTGTGAACGCACATGTACCACTGATGGGAGGATGACAACATCTAGAGTCATTACATAACCCATTGAGAGAGTAACATCACCTGCTATGGGCACCACATTATATGTAGACTCCATATCAACTGCTGCAGACGGCACATCTACCAGTGTAGGTACAACATTAAATATCACAGACAAGGCAGTATCCACCGTTTACATCACACCAACTGGATGGACACACATTGGACATAATAATTATCAAATTTATGAACACACATGAGCATTACATCAGCTGCGTGAACACAAGAACATAACTTTAAGTGTGTTAACACACATGGGCATCAAATCACGCGCATAACTACACATATAGCAAATGAAATGCAAGAACACGCATATATACATGACCTCAACTACATGGACACGCCATGAACACCACTCTGATCTTTGCATCTAAATTGCAAGACGCACCCAGTGCCTTGCCGGTTGAGCAAGCCATTAAACCAATGGGTTATAGCACCGAGTGTACGCATGTAAACACTGTGCAGAATTCACTCTTCTTTGAAATTTACAGACTGTTGTCATTTCGTCTGCCTCCTCCATAACTGAATGCTACATGCCTTCTGATGTGTTTTCAGCACCAGTTACAAGCACTACACGCACTGCAGAAAGGATTGACAGCACTAAAGTCACTGACACCACCGCTGCAGCTGACACCCACCGCTGCAGCTGACACCACCGCTGCAGCTGACACCACCGCTGCAGCAGCTGACACCACTACTGTAGCTGACACCACTACTGTAGCTGACACCACTACTGCAGCTGACACCACTACTGCAGCTGACACCACTACTGTAGCTGACACCACTACTGTAGCTGACACCACTTCTGTAGCTGACACCCTACTGTAGCTGACACCCTACTGTAGCTGACACCACTACTGTAGCTGACACCACTACTGAAGTTGACACCACCACTGTAGTTGACACCACTACTGTCGCTGACACCACTACTGTCGCTGACACCACTGCCATCGCTGACACCACCGCTTCAACGGGTATGGACACCACATTCGCTAAAAGCACGACGTCAACAGCTATATCGACCACATCAACCGTTGCGGCCGTTACATCCACTGCTATGGACACCACATTATCTGCAGACACCGCATCAGACGCCACATCTGTCATTGTGGGTACGTTATCATCTGCCATTGTGGGTAGGTTATCATCTGCCATTGTGGGTACGTCATCATCTGCCATTGTGGGTACGTCATCATCTGCCATAGACATCACGTTATGTGCCACGAACACCACATCGTCAGCCACAGAGCTGCCAAACCATCCCGCTTTCGGCGGAATTTATTATGGTCAAACGCGAGTCATTCCGCTTGACGTAAAAAAATTTGCTCCCGAAAAGAAAAAGAAGTTCGTTTGTTCTCAGAGTTTGCACATTTGCCGTTTGTATAGCCGAAGAGCTGTTTGGAAACTGATTTCTGGTTCAGCTTCCTCCGCAACCATCATGTCCAAACGACCTGTTGGGCCGATTAACCCTTGGGCAGAAAAGAAGAAAAAGAATTTAGAACAGAAGTGCTGATTTAGGTTGCGTTCTGCTGTCATGATGGACGTGCTGCTGGTCCCAGTCAGCTATTCGGCCTGTGGAAGTGTTCAGCTGCGTCAAGACAAATCTTAGAGATTTTCGTCGCATCTTGGGTCAAAACACTACAGAGGCATTGATGGTTCTGAAGTGCAAAAATGTGCCGAGTCAAAAGATGAAACGAAGCGACAGTGTACTTCAAAAATGTAAAAGAACAACAATGTGTTGGAAGAGAGTGATTCCATGAAAGCGCTTGACAAAAGGAAAGAGAGTAAAGCGTCTGGAATGTTATTGTTTTGTTTTGGGTATGTATTCCTCTCAACTTTCAGAAATCCCGCTCAATGTTTACAAATATTCTTTTCAAGTCTCTTCAGAGGTTGGCAGCTCTGCAGCCATGAGCACCGCATCAGTTTCCATGAACTTTAAGCACGTCATCCTCAAAGAACACTGCGTCACACACAACGTCCAGGACATCTTTCTGAATGAAAACTACCTCATACACAATGAACAGGATGTCATAATCATGATTACTGCGTCATATAGGACGAATAGGATGTGATCCTCAGTGAAAACTACGTTATAAAGAATGAACAGGCCGAGGACCCGTCATCCTCAGTGAACACTATGTCATACACAACAAACATTACTCATTCTAAGTTAATCTTATGTCACATACTATGAACATGACACCATTCTAGATGAACTCTGCACCATATAGAACGGACAGGTTTCCATTAAAATGTTCAACGCATTATGTGCAATGAACAACAGACACACACACACACGCACACGCACACACAACACACACACACACACACTCACACACACACAGTGCACGTTGGCACGTATGCGCGCGCACACACATATGCAAATACATATGCACAGACACATCAGCACAAACCCACACTATAGACAGTCACACACGGTTACACTGGAGGTATTAGAAACGGCACAACTCAGATCGAGAAAATCGAAAACTCTTCCTCTCTCTCTCTCTCTTCTCTCTCTCTCTCTCTCTCTCTCTCTCTCTCTCTCTCTTTCGTAGCCTACTATATGAGTCAGAAGGACACAAGCCATGTACAATTACAAACGCAAGCCAAACCCGGCCCTTGTACCTTCCGTCTCCACAGAAAGGACAATGCCAGTGTAAGAGGCCTTCCCACTTATACTACATTACTGTAAAAGATAGACGCGTGTTTAAACGGAAGAGGGGGGGGGGGGGGGGGGGGGGGAGGAAGAGGGAGTCTTTTCTGTGAGGTTTCAGCTTTAAAAATCCTTCAAAGTGGAATCAGCAGTGACAGCATGTGGACTGTGTACTATAGTGTAATGTGTTTGGTGTTGCAGCATGTTGTGGATTCGAGTTCATGCGTGGGTTATGGATATCATGTGGCATTACTTCTGCTGTGCACGCGCAGTACAAGCACGGCAGAGACCACGTCATCCCCGTGGACACCACATCAACCCCGTGGACCCACATCAACCCCGTGGACACCACTCAACCACAGAGGACATTTCATCGACGACCACACAGGTTGTCAGCACAAGCGACGGGAGAGGCAGCAAGTGGTTCCAGGCAGAGCAGCAGCAAGGGAGGCTACATTATCGCGGGTGTGTGTGGCGGAGTGGCGGCCCTTGTGCTGTCCTGGCGTAGCGTCGTATCAAAGTCATCCGGGAGAAGGGCGGCCTCCAGGTAAGGGGGGGGTGAAGTGGCGCTGGTAGAGAACAGTAGGGGAAGGAACTAGGCGAGGGGTGTGGGGGAGGACGTGT
This sequence comes from Conus ventricosus, assembly GCA_018398815.1. Taxonomy (NCBI): domain Eukaryota; kingdom Metazoa; phylum Mollusca; class Gastropoda; order Neogastropoda; family Conidae; genus Conus; species Conus ventricosus. The sequence continues at coordinate 63,942 of JAFLJL010000446.1, read as the reverse complement.
CTGTGGTTGCCTCCCCTTTCTCCACTATGACTACAGAAGGGTTGGATAGGATGGTGTGCGGTCAGGAAGGTGGAGGAAGGATGCAGGGCGAGTGGTAAGGGGAGTGGTAGGATTCTACAACGCAAGTGTATGGTACATTATATTAGTGCTCTAGATGAGGTATGTGTTCCTCTCTCTCTTTCTCTCTCTTCTTCTCTTTCTCTCTCTCTCTTAATTACTTGCGGTTTCTTACGTGTCTCCAGGTTAAGGCAGGAGATCCCAGAGCTCTGTCTCGTTACAGTCAGACTACCACGACGGGAACGACCAGCCCGAGACTACATAAAACTGAATTAACACGACATTAGAGAAAAAAAACCTGCCATGTATATTTTTCATGCTCTCCGTCAAAGGAATATTGTAACCAACTGAAGGAGAAATTGATGAAAGATTAGGTCCATATGTTGTAATTCTCAGATATTATTATTTACTGTAACAATTGCTTTATTCCGCGTACATAACATTCTGTATATTTTGACCCTATTTCTATGGGCTAGTGGCCTAGAGAATCAAGCTTTTGTTCTTGTTCTTGTTGTTCTCTCTCTCTCTGTCTCTCTCTGTTTCTCTCTCTCTCTCTCTCTCTCTCTCTCTCTCTCTCTCTCTCTCTCTCTCTCTCTCTCTCTCTCTCTCTCTCTCTCTCTCCGCTATCTGCACTTCATTATTGTAATACTTTTCTGTATAATAACTATGTTTATAGTTTTTTTTAAAAAATATATTGACTTGTAAGTATGGCTGTTATATCTTAAAATGATGTATGCAACATAAGGACATTTGTATTGACTATTATTATGACTATTATTAAAGGGGTGTTGTTTATGCATTTTTTCTGTTGTAATGTCTGAAAAAGACAAACCTATTTGTCGAAAATGTACTTGTCTGTTTTGTATTGCACATTAAATATGCATTTCTCTACACTTTGTTTTGCGTGCTCATTTCAGTTTTGTCATGTTTGTAGTGAGGACGCTGTCTTTCATTTCCCTTGCCTTCAGCTGCGTAGTTTTTGCATGTTATATGACTTGGATGACAATGAACGCGTTCAAAGGAAAGCAAATACCGCTAATGAATTAATATTACAATCACTTGCATTCACTTTGACAGGAAACGAAGAAGGGTTTTTTTTGCCTCTTTATTTCACAGTCCCTTTGTAAATGTTCAACACATCCCTAAAATTCTCTCTCTCTCTCTCTCTCTCTCTCTCTCTCTCTCTCTCGGGGGGGGGGGGGGGGGGGGGGGCGTGGAGCTGAGCAGCATTCAGACGCGTGACACGTATATTTATTAGCTCTGTTTAGAGAGAGAGCGGGTTAGTTACCGCCAAGAACATTGACAAACAAAGCACAGGACAAGACGCTATGCATTTCGACCTCTTGGGTCTTGACAAACAAAGCACAGGACAAGACGCTATGCATTTCGACCTCTTGGGTCTTGACAAACAAAGCACAGGACAAGACGCTATGCATTTCGACCTCTTGGGTCTTGACAAACAAAGCACAGGACAAGACGCTATGCATTTCGACCTCTTGGGTCTTGACAAACAAAGCACAGGACAAGACGCTATGCATTTCGACCTCTTGGGTCTTGACAAACAAAGCACAGGACAAGACGCTATGCATTTCGACCTCTTGGGTCTTGACAAACAAAGCACAGGACAAGACGCTATGCATTTCGACCTCTTGGGTCTTGACAAACAAAGCACAGGACAAGACGCTATGCATTTCGACCTCTTGGGTCTTGACAAACAAAGCACAGGACAAGACGCTATGCATTTCGACCTCTTGGGTCTTGACAAACAAAGCACAGGACAAGACGCTATGCATTTCGACCTCTTGGGTCTTGACAAACAAAGCACAGGACAAGACGCTATGCATTTCCACCTCTTGGGTCTTGACAAACAAAGCACAGGACAAGACGCTATGCATTTCGACCTCTTGGGTCTTGACAAACAAAGCACAGGACAAGACGCTATGCATTTCGACCTCTTGGGTCTTGACAAACAAAGCACAGGACAAGACGCTATGCATTTCGACCTCTTGGGTCTTGACAAACAAAGCACAGGACAAGACGCTATGCATTTCGACCTCTTGGGTCTTGACAAACAAAGCACAGGACAAGACGCTATGCATTTCGACCTCTTGGGTCTTGACAAACAAAGCACAGGACAAGACGCTATGCATTTCGACCTCTTGGGTCTTGACAAACAAAGCACAGGACAAGACGCTATGCATTTCGACCTCTTGGGTCTTGACAAACAAAGCACAGGACAAGACGCTATGCATTTCGACCTCTTGGGTCTTGACAAACAAAGCACAGGACAAGACGCTATGCATTTCGACCTCTTGGGTCTTGACAAACAAAGCACAGGACAAGACGCTATGCATTTCGACCTCTTGGGTCTTGACAAACAAAGCACAGGACAAGACGCTATGCATTTCGACCTCTTGGGTCTTGACAAACAAAGCACAGGACAAGACGCTATGCATTTCGACCTCTTGGTCTTGACAAACAAAGCACAGGACAAGACGCTATGCATTTCGACCTCTTGGGTCTTGACAAACAAAGCACAGGACAAGACGCTATGCATTTCGACCTCTTGGGTCTTGACAAACAAAGCACAGGACAAGACGCTATGCATTTCGACCTCTTGGGTCTTGACAAACAAAGCACAGGACAAGACGCTATGCATTTCGACCTCTTGGGTCTTGACAAACAAAGCACAGGACAAGACGCTATGCATTTCGACCTCTTGGGTCTTGACAAACAAAGCACAGGACAAGACGCTATGCATTTCGACCTCTTGGGTCTTGACAAACAAAGCACAGGACAAGACGCTATGCATTTCCACCTCTTGGGTCTTGACAAACAAAGCACAGGACAAGACGCTATGCATTTCCACCTCTTGGGTCTTCTTCAGGCCAAAACAACAAACATCACATTTAACGTTTAGGACAGTACAAACAAAGAACGAAGAGTGACTTATCTGTCCATGTGGTAGGAAGAATGGCCGCCAGACGGAAACGACAGAGGGGATTATGGTAGAGGAAAAGGGGGAGGGGGGGGGGGGAGTGAAACGATGGGTTGTGTAGTTGGTTTAGTGGGGTGGTGTGATATATTTGTGACAGTTGTGGTTAAGGTGGATTGATAATAATGCTAAGTGGGGAGGGGGGGGGGGGGGTAATATATATATATATATATATAATGAAAATAGCTACACCTTGACCATGATCATCATCCACCCATCTTTGAACACCTCCCCCATTCCCCCACCGGCATTTTACAACCAATGCTACAACATTATCCCACTTATAGAGCATTTATCATCACCCTCAGTACTGTTTATCTCAAATGATCCATGATCATCACCCATCTGTCATCTACCCCTACCCCCTCCACCCTCTTTCTCAACCTGCAATATTATACTAATGCCACCTTATTATTCCACTTACCACAATGAGCATCATCCTACAGTACTATTGATCTCACCCATGCCAATGACCATCATCCTACAGTACTATTGATCTCACCCATGCCAATGAGCATCATCCTACAGTACTATTGATCTCACCCATGCCAATGACCATCATCCTACAGTACTATTGATCTCAGCCATGCCAATGACCACCATCCTACAGTATTACTGATCTCAGCCATGCCAATGAGCATCATCCTACAGTACTATTGATTTCACCCATGCCAATGACCATCATCCTACAGTAATATTGATCTCAGCCATGCCAATGACCACCATCTTACAGTACTACTGATCTCACCCATGACAATGACCACCATCCTACAGTACTATTGATCTCAGCCATGCTAATGAGCATCATCCTACAGTACTACTGATCTCACCCATGCCAATGACCACCATCCTACAGTACTATTGATCTCAGCCATGCCAATGACCACCATCCTACAGTACTATTGATCTCAACCCATGCCAATGACCACCATCCTACAGTACTACTGATCTCACCCATGCCAATGACCACCATCCTACAGTACTACTGATCTCACCATGACAATGACCACCATCCTACAGTACTATTGATCTCAGCCATGCCAATGACCACCATCCTACAGTACTATTGATCTCACCCATGCCAATGACCACCATCCTACAGTACTACTGATCTCACCCATGCCAATGACCACCATCCTACAGTACTACTGATCTCACCCATGCCAATGACCACCATCCTACAGTACTACCGATCTCAGCCATGCCAATGACCACCATCCTACAGTACTATTGATCTCAGCCATGACAATGAGCATCATCCTAAGTACTACTGATCTCACCCATGCCAATGACCACCATCCTACAGTACTATTGATCTCAGCCATGCCAATGACCACCATCCTACAGTACTATTGATCTCAGCCATGCCAATGATCACCATCCTACAGTACTATTGATCTCAGCCATGCCAATGACCACCATCCTACAGTACTATTGATCTCAGCCATGCCAATGACCACCATCCTACAGTACTATTGATCTCAGCCATGCCAATGACCACCATCCTACAGTACTATTGATCTCACCCATGCCAATGAGCATCACCCACAGGTCATTGATATTTTCCTTTATCCCCCCAACTTGCACCATTGCACCATCACCACGACATTTTTCCACTTATATAACAATGGTCATCATCCTACGGTACTACTGATCTAAATGATTACCATTTATCAGTCACTGAAAATACTCCCATCCAGTGAACACCTTCATACTGCACTATATGGAAATGAAGAAGCTGACCAATTGACAAAGGAAGGAGGACAGCAGCCCCAACTGTAAAAGGTAGCCTCCTTGGAATAAATCAAAAGTATTTCCAAGGAGACAAATAGGAAGATGACTTGAGCAGCACCCAGACTTCAACAAGAGGGATGCATACTACCGGATGCCCAGATCAGACCAAGTGAACATTGTGAGACTGAGGATAGGGCTCTTCAGACCTAGGCCAGCAAGTCAACAACCTCCCAGCCTGTTGAGTTACCCACCCTCATGGATGACGTGTCTATGCTGCAGGATTTGAACAGCAAATATCAAAGAGGACATTCGTGACGCTTTTGCAAGCTTACACGAAGAGGTTCAGTTCCTGAAAGGAGAAGTGGCCGACCTTCGTCAAGAAAATGAAGCTTTGAAAAAGACGATGCTGGACACAGAGCGTAAAGCCGATGACTTTGAAGGGCGCTAAAAGCCAAACAACTTCATTTTCCATGGTCTTCCGCGTAAGCCAAACGAGACGCCGGCTGAATGTGAAGACATCGGCGGCGACCTGCCAGTGAACAAACTACAGCTGACTGGAGATGTTCAGTTTGACTGGGTCCATCGCTTGAAACGGCAAACCCAACTCGCCCGTCATCGTCCGCTGACATTCTTCAGGGACAAAGAGAAAATTCAAAAGGCCAAAACGAAATCTGAAGGGTAGTGAGGTGTTCATTGGCGTAGACTTCTCTTCGTGTAAGAGACGTAAGAAAACAACTGTCCCACATCTAAAGGAGGCCAGAGAGGAGGGCAAGCGAGCGACTATGGTCTTCGATCACCTCCTTATTGAGGGTTAAAAGTACTATGGGGAGGCCAGCCCAACTCATCACCGGTGTAACCCTGCATAGTCCATGAGCGTCCTATACCCCCCCTCCCCCCTAGTGGGGAATTTTCCAGACAGGTACCAAATTGAAAAGTTTAAAACATCTAAGCTATTAAAAATAGGTTGTTTGCAGCGATCCGTTGCTGGGTGTAGGTGTGGTAAATTTTTAAAAGTTAGGTACCCCCCCCCCCCTTTTTAAATGGCCGCCACGAGATATAGAGGACGTCTTGTCTCGTTTCTATTAGCTCTAGACATGTGACCATTCCCTTGCACCCCATGTTATTGGGTGTGAGAAATCACAGATAATAAGTACGTGGCCCAATTATTTGACCAAAAGGGAATTCATTGTAGAGTTTATTGGACACCCCACTACCACCCTACAGTCAGAAGGTGAAAATAATTGTTGATTGGGGCCACTTTTGGTGAATGGTCAAAGTAAGTTACCAGCGAGAATTTTGCGCCCGAACTGATCAACAAATATCGGTTGGGTAATCACTGCTAGATAACAAATTAGTTACTCTCCCTCAACAGCTGTTTTGATTTTAGTTTCTCTATATCGAAGTACCTTTTTGATTTTCAGTGATGTTCCATTTTTCTAATTGTGTTTTTGGCTGGAGTCTGTGTAGGTTCCCTGAATAAAGCAAGCAATGGAGAAAAAGAAAACAGACGAAAAGCCTGTTCAGCTAACTCAGGCACGTCAAGGGGCCCAAAAAAAAGACATTTAGTGGCCCTTCATGCATTGTTCATTACCCCCAGAACAAATCGGACACTAGAGTAAGACCCTTATCTGAAACAAGTTTTCAAAAGATGAAAAAATTCAGTTGCACTTCGACAGTTGCAAGAGGAGGTGAACTTGAAGCTCCCAAAGGGCATCTTTTTGTCAGGTGCCAGGACAGTACCTCCCTCACATCATGGCTATCACAGATGGTGTTAACCAGAATTTCACAAATACGACCAAACTACTGAAACGAAAGCGCACACTGAAAGACTCGACATCTACTTCTAAAAAACTCGTACAGTTGCACCGTCATGAAGTAGCGTCCTTTTCCAGCAGATGAGTGTTTGTTTTGTGGCAAGATGCGACTAGTACGGAAAAGAAAAGAAGAAAACCTTGTGAAGTGTGTGACAAAGACGGCAGAAGCATCAACCAAAAGAGTGTTGAACAAAAAAGGGATGAAGGAATTCTGGCAAAGGTGCAGGATGCAGACCTGGTGGCCAAGGAAGCCCACTTCATAATTCCTGTCGTAGGGCATACACACGCCCCGAGGAGGATCGAAGGCGACAGACTTCAAGCGGAGACACAAATGTGACAGAAGAACGGGTGCTCTTTGCTGATGAAATTCGCAAGTTTAGTGTGCTATGTCAAGACAGAAATATTGAAAGGGGTAATGTTGAAAGGATGACGTTTGCTGCACTGTCTCCATATTGCGGACAACTCTTCTGAAGTTTCAACGATCACAGTGAGATCTCCAGACACAGATGTCTTCATCCTTCTTCTCAAGTACGCTGAAAGCACCCCCCCGAAGATTCTCTTTGATACAGGAGTCTCAAAGAAGCGGAGACTCATTGACATCAAGAACGTTGCGCTGACTGTGGGCAAAAAGAGTTTCTGTTCCGTGTTACCTGCTGTCTATGCATTTTAGCGGATGCGACACGACGATGCGTTTGTCAGGAAAGGGAAAATTGCCCCAATCAAGACCTCAAACAGCATCCTGAGTATATCAGAACATTTGCTCAGTTTGGGTGTCAGGGCCCAAATTCACCCAACCGTCATGAAAGAACTTGAAGAGTTCCCTGTGTTTGTACAGAGGTCGGGACATCAACAAGCTTCGATATGAGAAATTCCTAGAGCGATTCAACACCAGTGAAGAACTGCTGACCTGTTACGATGGTATGGACATGAGCCTGTTGCCACCATGCAGGATTCTTGCTCATACACATTGAGAGAGTGAACTACCAGACACTCGTAGGGAACCATTCTCCGAGCCAAGCCACACATCCCATCACCAGAGGGTCAGGAGGGCAAAAGACATCTGAAGGACTTGAAGGGGACATGGACACGTGGCCTTCTCATGCTGCAGGCTTGTGGATGCCCCTAGTGGAGAGTACGCCTCCCCCAGAAGTTGATGATCCCACCAGATTCGTTCAGCTTGACTGACTCTGACACAGACTTTGGTTCACTGACAATGATAGCGGCTAGAGTACACGTCTGTTTCTGCCAATAATGAACGACTGACAGCAAATTACTCTAGTTGGCCATTAAACTGTTACAGCTGCTGTGTTTCAAGACTTTTATCTTGTCAGAAAGGCACTAAAAATTCACAAAGAGTACCTTTTTTTTAGCAATGTTTCCTTTAGCACCTTTCTTTTTGATAAAAATTTGATTTGATACTTGAGTTTGACTTTCTTCTCAGACATGCAAATAGAGAAAAGCTGTTTTGATTTTGTTATGAAAGGCAGTATAGGTTTGGGGTCTGCCAAAAGACCTGTGTGTTTTGTTATACTTTTTATCCCTAATCTAAGGGTTAGAGATGATAATTACTTGTTGAGACATTTTCATTTTCTTCAAAACAATCATACATTGTATTCTGTTTTAAAAAATTCCCACAGTGGAACAGTGAGAATTCGAAAGGAAATGAAGAATTGAACACCTCAAAGACAGTTAAAATGATGCAATATACACGAACTCAAGCTACAACCATGCGGGAACTGGGATTATGAAGCCTAATACCATTTTAGAGGGATCTTTCATAGGAATAAACCCGCTAAGAAATAAAAAGTTCTTTGCTAGTAATTCAAACTACATGGGTTAGTTTTGTGCCTTTTTATTTTATTTTTTCATTTAGGGGGTAGGGTGGCATATCTGTCCCTCATCATCTACTAAATTGCTCTAGAATCTTGAAAGTACTGTAAAGGATCTTGGTACTTTGTTCTTACATTACAACACAAAAAACAGTACTTGTGATTGTTATTTTTCTTGTATGTAAATTGAAACCTTCAAATTTTGCGTAAAATGATAGAGCGCATTGGAAAACAACAGGCCACAGTTTCGGGATCGTCCAATCTGGAAGAGTATAAAGTGTTTTCAGAATACAGAGCACTCATGAAGCCTGCAGCACATCATTTACTGCCACCATTGGGCCCAAAACGATGAGAAAATGAACTTGTTGATATGAAGTCTGAGCGTTGTTTTTGTTTGATATGGTAACTTTGACCAAGCGATGCAGCCACAAACCCCGCAGAGTTCAGCTGGCAAACAAGCAGAAATCAAAATGGCATGTCCTCATTACACAAAAATCACTGTCTGCAAAATTCCCCACTAGGGGGGGGGGGGGGGGGGGGGGGGGTACCTCTTGGCTCAGGGACTAGCAGATCTGCACGTGCTAGCTGTGCAATACGCTAAAAGGGCAAGTGTGAGATCATGGTGTGCGGAAACTGTGTTGTGAACGGTTGACATTGTAAATACTGAGCGCGCAAAGGGGGGGTGGGGGGCATATGTAAAAATGGAAGAAGGAAATTTTTATTGAATTGTATTGACGAAAAAGTACATGTTGATATAAATATGACTGGTTGTATTAAGCAGGTGAAGCGACCTTATCATGTTCTAAAACTCAGAAAACGGATATTTGTGGAAAAACAGTTGAAGACACTTACTGAATAATGTCATGTGACTCACAGACTGACATTGAAAGTTGTAAGAAAGGGGGGCATCTCTAAAGGAAAACGTTTTAAAGGGAAGATAGGACAGGAGAGGTAATGATTTTTCTAGTGAACGAGTGGAATGGAACACACTGAGGGGTGTAAAGAAAGATTACAGTGAGAATGTCAATGAAACAGTTACAATTTTTAATGGCCATGAAAAATAAAAGATTGTGACTTTCCTTCTCTTTTTTTGCACTGGAGTGTAAATGGACTCTTCTAAATTCAATGATAAGACTTCCTTTCTGTTGAAATTTTATTTCATATGTGTTATCGAAACCTTTATAGAGGATTTTCCCAAAAATTAGTATTTCCGGCTTTTGCTGTTTTCTGTTAAACCGGCAGTTAAGCTTACAATAAAAAGGAAGACAATTACAAACCCTATGTCCATGAAATCAAAACAGACTCTCCCAATATTCTTTTATTTTTTGGTTTTATAAGTGTTTTTGGCTTTACGGAAGATGCGTTACATATATTTTTCTTATATTTGACCAGAAGGCTCGCCTTTTTAACTTATTTGGATGTTGAAAATGGTATTAGTGAGCTTGAAGAATGTCTTTTTTGACTCTCTACTTGAGCTTGAGGACGTGCATGCAGTTCTATCAGGCGATTGAACAGTAGGACTTATGACATTTCTCCACATGTCTTGATGAAAATGATGTTTATGATCGCTTTGTTTAAAATTGTTCTTTTTCTAAATAAAGGGATGAGAAAGTCTGCAGACAATGGCACCAATTATTATGGAAAATATTTGTTAAATATGTGCACAACCCTTGGATTGTGGATTCTAAATGGCACATGTAGTGGGGATGCTGACGGTCATTAGTCCATATCAGTGGCGGATGTAGCGTTAATGATTACTTTCTTCTGTCTAAGGAATGCTTTTCATGATGTGTCTTCATGCAAAAAGGTGATCTCAGAGAGAACAGATTCAGATTATTACCCATCGAATACCATTTTAGATTTTCAGAAAGGAAAAAACAGATCGCAAGTAAATCCCCCGGAAATAGACTAGGCCGTTGAAAAGTTTGTGTGGCCAGGGTCAGTCAACACTCAAAAATGACATCAGTTGAAACACTGTTGGTACTTGGTCGTCCCCAAGGTAATTGATCATGATCTCAAAGGTGCTCGGGGATCTGTTTAATGACTGGATTAAAAGCAAGCTAGTTGTATTAATATGAGAATTATTCTAACAAAATATGACAAAAAGATTTGTAGATAAAGAATATAGGTTAGGCAAAGTTAAGGCAATAGGGTTTCTTCCCATTTTTTTTAGAAAAACCAAGAGAAAAGAAGACAGTGATGCCTATGCATAGCAAGAAGAGAATACAAAAATCTGAAAAGAGAAAAGAAAACACAGTATAACGATAATGTTGTTAGACAGGCTTATTTCATTAGTGAACAATCAGAGAGAATTTTTGGAAACGTGCATAAATATCCTTTATAAATGAAAACGTGTTCAAAATAGTCTAACAGTCGATGACTGGTTTTAAACATTTTAAAGATTTACTTGAATTAAAAGTAAACAAGAAGTAACAAAGATGTATGTATCTACTCAGCTGGGAAAAGGCAATGATCGATTAGGAGTAGATTAGTTCTTTAAACCGTCCATATCAAATGAAGAAGTTCTGCCTGTTAAAAGATGGAAAAATTGTTGGACCAGATGAAATTATTGGTGAGTTGTTGAAGTGTGGTGGGGACCGAGTTGTTGACTTTTTTTGGTAAAACTTTAACACGTTGTTGATAAAGGTGTGTTCCCAGACAACTGGACAAACACCACTGTTCAACCCTTGTTAAGAAGGGTGGGCGTTAACGGAGGGGGGGGGGGCGTCTGGGATGCCTCTTTTCTGGACTGACAACTGCAGCTGCCGTGACAGAGAAGAAGATTTTTTTTGCTCGACGTTCAGAAATGATGTCGGATATTATGGAGCCACATTAGGACACTGGGGCATTTGTACAGCAGATATGATTTCCATTTGGCCAGGACAAAGATTGGGTCTGGCTTTCTTAACTACTTTCGTTACCTCATGCAGTGTTGATAGTTTGTCACTGAACTTTTTCTCTAGCATTGCAGGCTGCACCAAAGCCTTGATTTTAGGTGGTGCATCGCTCTGAGGGTCGGAATATATTTCCTGAGATTCTGCTCAAGATTGTCTTTGTCCACTGTAAATGTCTTAGAATTAGGCCGCTTGAATAGCTTTCTGGAAAACTGGAAGAGGTCTCCAAAGAAGCAACTTCATAATCTAAAAGCTTAGACAATTTCTGTCTCCTGTCAGACAGACACGTTCACAAATATTGCTGGCGAAATCATCTTGCACTGGCAGAGGCACTTAATCCGCCACCCCTCAAATGACATTGAGCACCCCCAGCACCCCGCAGAGGCGTTAAAACCTGCCGCCACCCAGCAGTCCAGAAGGCCTGTGCAAGGAAGCAGGGGAGATAACCTTCCCCTACCCCTGAAAAAGTTCTCCAGCCTCGCTTACTTAGGTATGATGGCAGCAGGAGCCCCTCCCCAAGCGCTGTTACGACCTTTGATGTGTGTCCCATCAGGGCACACGTTCAGATAAACCACCATGCCGCGTGGAGGTGACGGAGGTGGTAGGGCCTCCGTCTGCCACTGGAGCCTCCATTGGTAAAAAAAAAAGGTCATGAGGAAAAAAAGAATTCCTGGCTCTACACAGTCTTGATGGATGAAGGGGGTGGGATAGAGGTCTTTTGAACGATCTGAGGGGGTGCGCGGTCGTGTTGGGTTTGGGGCGATGGTGGTGGTAAATTGTATGCGTGGTTGCGCGTGTCATGTCGGCATTCAAGGCAAAGGTTGATCAGCTTGCCAGGTATGCCACAAATAAAGAGTAAAGCAGATTCTCTGCCCCTCACTCTGGTCTGAAACAGAAAGCGCAGGCTTATATCGCAGACCACTTACAAGAGGAATGGAACTCGCAGACGGATAACAAACTCTTCCGAATCCGTCTAGACCTAAAAGAGTTTTTACTGTGTGAGTTTTTACTGTGTGCCACGGGCGGCTGTTAAGTAGAAAAAGTCTTTCTTCATACACAGGCCACTCTTTTACAATCTCTCGTATATTTTCAAAGGAGAAGTTCCGTGGTGCATTCCATTAGACGCACGACTCACTGTCAAACATAGGATAGTGTGTTAGGGCTTGTATGATCTCAGACATAAACACGTTAAAGACGCTCCATCAAATGTTCTTTACAGATGCCCCACCTGATGTGATTTTTTTTCAGTTTTCTGAAAAGGATATACATTTTTCGTCCGATTTAAGATTTAACAGAAAAGATTTTACGAAATTCCGATGCGTGTGTGCGTGTGTGTGTGTGTGTTGAAGAAAATCTGTATTAATAAGTTGTCTGTTGTTGTTTTTTTCAAATCTACTTTGAAAGTTGACTTCAACTACGTCAGAGCCCTGATATGGCGATTTGCGGTCGGCTGGGCTATAAGCAATATGAATGGCGAAGGGATGGGATTTGTAGAACACCTACATCCTTGGAGTGGTAGAGCGTACAGCCTTACTGTGAAACCGCCGGAGTTTCTAAGTAAATGTTCCCCTCTGCTTTCGTGCTTTGTAAAAAACACTGGAGAAACCTTGCAGAGAGAGAGAGAGAGAGAGGAGAGAGAGAGAGAGAGAGAGAGAGAGAGAGAGAGAGAGAGAGACAGAGAGAGACAGACAGGCAGAGAGAGAGAGAGAGAGAGAGAGAGGAGAGAGAGAGAGAGAGAGAGAGAGAGAGAGAGAGAGAGAGAGAGAGAGACATCACGATAGAAGGAATACATAGAATATGACAGAGATAAAGACAAACTTCCAGGAAAAGGGAGAGAGAGAGAGAGAGAGATGAGAGAAGAGAGGAGAGAGAGAGGAGAGAGAGAGAGGAGAGGGGGGGGGGTAATTGATTGATTGATTTTAAAAAACGCAAGAATGAAGATTTAGGCCAAGGCCTAGTCTTATAGGCTGTCTTTGTCGTATAAACATTATTTCAACACATATCATTCATACTGACAATTCAACATAGCAACACTGTAACGTAATTCTGTAATGACGAGCAGACTATTCATAAATGTTATAATGACATGGTGGATCGTCAAACAGAAGGAACCAGAAAACAAACAAACAAACAAAAGCACAGAGAGAGAGAGAGAGAGAGAGAGAGAGAGAGAGAGAGAGAGAGAGGGGGGTAAGTAGTTGAGTGGAAGAGGGATGGTGGGAGTGGGGATGATCGTTTTAATCGAGTAGGTAACATGTTGAGACGGTGTATGCAATGTATTGTTAACAGAAGAATTTACGAATAGACGGTAATGATTTAATCGAATAATCAAACCGTTAAGACATAAAAAAATGTACGTAAATGTTTCTTGAAAAGTATTAACGTATTCATATTTGTAGACTCGATGGAAATGAATTCCAAACATATGGCCCAGAGTAAGGCAGGTTTTTTTTTGTACTGATCAATGCTTGGGTACGGGAGAACGAATTTCTTCGAGCCAGAAGAGCTTTTCAATCTTGTAAAAAGGGCATTATATTGTGGCATGGTATCTGCCAATAAGGTAAACATAAATGACGCCTTGTTGACTTCCATTTGCTTACTCAGAGAAAGTACGTTCAGTGCTTCTAATTTTCCATCGGTTGTTAGAGGTAAGGCTGGAAGAAATAGCTTTGCTGCGCGTCTTTGGAGATAATTTAGTCTTCTTTGTTGACATTACTGCTACCATCCCATACTGTTGAAGCGTAATGGATACGTGTCATTATGTGTGCGTTGAAGACAAGTTGAAGCACATTATTGATGACATATCACTTTAATTGATATAACAGGAAAAAGTTATTTTGAGATTGTCTTCCATACATTATTGACATGAGATTGCCATTTCAATTCTCAATACCCTAAAATACGATGTTCATCTCCCTGTTCGATGGAGGTGCCAATCAAATGAAGTTTTAGGCAAAGAGGAGTCAATTGGAACTTCTTGCGGATGGCTGTAATCATAGATTTGGTTTTAGTTGGGTGTATGACCATTCAGTTTGACTTACACCAGTCTGACACTTCATTTAGACTTTTCGGGAGAGCCGTTTCTATTGTTTGTAGATCACTACCATTTGTTTGGAGTGCTGAGTCATGAACAAACAAATCTGTCGTGACCTTTTCATCTGATATGGATAAAGATAAATCATTGATGAAGATGCAGAATAGGAGGAGGCCTAGTACTGGGCCTCCATCCAGGGGTTGCAGGGGATCCAGTGATCCCTTAGGCTCTGCTGGCGGGAACATCAATACTTGGATGAAAGGCTTTCTTCAGAAAAATTTAGAAATAGAGTTTGTTTCTTACCGCCAATGACATTGACAAACAAAGCACATTTTGCTTCGTTCGCCGCCATCAGTCACTCCATTTGAAACTTTCTTCAGAAAATGCTTCTAGGCTTGTAAAGTCAAGCTGCTCTCTGGCCTAAGCACAACGTGGTAGGAGTTGATGCCTCTGGTAGGGTCTCCCATATCAGACATGTTAAGGGTGAGGGTCCTGACAAATAGTAACCCGCCTTTTTCCTATTCTGTCTTCTGTCGTCTTTAATTCATCTTTTCAGTCTTCGTCTCCCCTTTAAGTCTTTAAGCCTTCTGTTCCACATTCTCTTTGTGGTCATCTTAAGATCCGCCGCGTTTGCTGTGCAGTGCAACATGTGATGGAGGGGAATGTGATTCTGGTGATTGAGAGGGCAGGTGCCCTTAACACATCTCTTTTGCTCGGACCTCCTCTAGACAGGAGGTACATTCTGGCCTAGGTGTATTGATCGACTACGCCTGCATGGGGATGAGTTAAGACAGGCAGTTCCCCGACTGGCCAAGGTAACCCCTATAGTGCTCGGCTCTCTGTCCCCGGGAGTTTTAGCATGATAAGTGGGACAGAGTTGGCGGGCTCGTGTCTGTCGTTTTTCTCTCCCGAAACCCGGAAGAGGTAAAGACTGTGACATTTTGACCCTGGCCTCGTAGTTGGACTCCATGGTGGGTGAGAAAGGAAGAGATGGAAAAAAAGCACAAAAATGGCTTCTTCACCTAAACGTACCTATCCCAAATAAACATAAACTAAATTCCAATGTTAAAAGAATACCGCAGGAATCTGAGATGGACAGTGATTCCGAAACGGAAACAAGGAGAATTGCAGATTTTGGTCTCCATGGTTGGTTGTCGAGGGTACAGAAAAGGGCAAACCCATTTGTTATACAGAAGGGCTTCAGGGAACTGCAGAAGACCCGCAGTCAGTAAAGAGACTTATGAATGGTTCCTTCCTCGTCCAATGTAAATCTAAGAGACAGTCAGAACATCTGCTGAGTGCCACAAAACTAGTAGACAGAGATACTCAATATAAACAACTGAACACGTCCAAGGGAGTCATTAGATGTCCGGATCTCAGAGGCATCTCAGAGACTGAGATGAAAATTGAACTTGCATCCCATGGTGTGGTAGACGTGCATAAGGTCACAGTTTACAAAGGAACACGAAAGAGTGACCGCCAGCACATTCTTTCTGACAGTCTGTACCCCTTCATGGCCTCAAGTCGTCAAAGTGGGTTATTTAAATGTGCGCATTCAACGGTATTTGTCGTCTCCGATGCAGTGCTTCAAGTGTTAGAAGTTGCGTTATGTCAAAGATCG
The DNA here is from genome assembly GCA_018398815.1 of Conus ventricosus. NCBI lineage: Eukaryota > Metazoa > Mollusca > Gastropoda > Neogastropoda > Conidae > Conus > Conus ventricosus. The sequence goes on along the minus strand of JAFLJL010000446.1, from coordinate 47,964 downwards.
TTGTTCTTAGGAAAGTGTGTGGTGTTTGTTGCAAAGTAAATTATGATGGGCCGTGTAAAGATCCTACCCACTGCGCAAACTGCGATGGCGACCACCCCTCCTCTTCACGCAACTGCCCACTTTGGATTCAGGAAGCTAAACATTCAAAAAGTTAAAACTGAAAATAATTTTATTTTTCGAGGCGCGCACGCAGGTCCTTGGCAGTCGATCTACTTCAGTTTCTTCGTACGCATCGGCTGTGAGTGCTACACTCCCCATTGTGGACGGCTGTGAGTGCTACACTCCCCATTGTGGACGGCTGTGAGTGCTACACTCCCCATTGTGGACGGCTGTGAGTGCTACACTCCCCATTGTGGACGGCTGTGAGTGCTACACTCCCCATTGTGGACGGCTGTGAGTGCTACACTCCCCATTGTGGACGGCTGTGAGTGCTACACTCCCCATTGTGGACGGCTGTGAGTGCTACACTCCCCATTGTGGACGGCTGTGAGTGCTACACTCCCCATTGTGGACGGCTGTGGAGTGCTACACTCCCCATTGTGGACGGCTGTGAGTGCTACACTCCCCATTGTGGACGGCTGTGAGTGCTACACTCCCCATTGTGGACGCTGCATGGCAACATGACACGCCCAGTGTTGTACTTCACATTTTCTGATTTATTTACAACACATGACAACATCTCACGCTCTATTTTCAACACTCCCAGTCATTTATGATACACAGCAGCATCACACGCTCAGTATTGTACATTCCCATTTATTCATAGTACATGGCAGCATCGCACGCTCGGTATTGTACATTCCCACTTATTCATAGTACATGGCAACATCGCACGCTCGGTATTGTACATTCCCATTTATTTATAGTACATGGCAACATCACACGCTCTGTATTCATAGCAACATCACACGCTCAGGGCTCTACACTCCTATTTATACGGCAACATCACACGCTCAGGGCTCTACACTCCTATTTACATGGCAACATCACACGCTCAGTGTTCTACATTCCTATTTACATGGCAACATCACACGCTCAGTGTTCTACACTCCTATTTACATGGCAACATTCCTATTTACATGGCAACATTCCTATTTACATGGCAACATCACACGCTCAGTGTTCTACATTCCTATTTACATGGCAACATCACACGCTCAGTGTTCTACACTCCTATTTACATGGCAACACCACACGCTCAGTGTTCTACACTCCTATTTACATGGCAACATTACACGTTTTTCTTTTTTTTTCTTTGGCCATTATATCATTCAACAAAACGTCTCTTTTTATGGTACTTCGCAAAAAATACATCCAGGCCACACTGACTTCCATTCACTAATTCATTTTGCACACTTAAAGTTTTTTTCCATTAGGTGACACAGACGTCCAAGTTGCCCTATACAAACAAATATCTCTGGGTTCACAGACCCCCATTCCGCATCCTTTCTATGACAGTACTGACATCAAATCCAAAAAAAACACAAAAAAACATTGAAGTTCACCTTGCAGCGGGGCTACCAGGGCCTATGTATCAGTACCACCTCCCACGTACAGGATGCTTGCCCTAGAAAGACACGGCACTCTGTTAGTAATGTAAATTAATCACTTACTTCATAATCGATCACAGGATCCACATCTTTCCTATGGAGTGTGTGAAGAGGGTTGAATCTGGAATTAATTCCGATCACGATCAAAACAAAAATAAACGGTCGAAATTCGAAACTCCGATACAAGTTTGTATTTAGAATTATCTATTTTGTTTACACTTCATCCCGGAATCAACAATGGTTCATGATACAAATCGTTGAGAGCTCTCTCTGCACTCTGTTATGTTGTGGGTTTGTCCCTCCCCCCCCCCCCCCCCCCCCCCCCCCCCCCCCCCCCTCATCCTCTCTGTGCTGTCCCCTTCCCCACAGATTAAAGGGTTCTCACCCATTTTTACAAATCTATTTTGGCCAAATACACAGTTTTGGTATGTGGTCGTATTGCGAAACCCAGCCCCGAATCAGCCGCCTGTGCTCTCATTTTGCAGTGAGAGCAGCATTTCCTGCGGACTGGGAAAGCGAGAGGCTGAAACGGACGAAAGCCTCGATTTCGATAAAAGGGGAGGTTTCCCGATTGATGAGTTCGAAAATCTAAGTCGGTCTTCGTGTTCGGCTGAAGTGAGATGGGGCGAATGTGTGCTATGTCTGGTTGCGGAATTTCATCAGGAAATATGCAAAGAGTAAGCGTTCATGCTTTTGCAGGTGCTTCCAGCCAGTTTAGGCGATTGTGGATAAATGTTTGTCACCACAACGAGGAAAGATTTTGTTCTTCGGGACAGTTATCGTGGCATTTGCGGTCGTCACTTCGAAGTGCACAGTTTCCAAGATCAACACACCTGAAAGGTAAAGGTGGAAGCTGGAATTCGGGTCCGAAGACAGCTGAAAGAGGATGCTGTGCCAACTATTATAACTGAAAAAATGTATTACAGCATTCTCTGTTCATTCACCAGCTGCAAGTGCAAGCCTCAAACGCAACAGTGACAGGATTCTGTCAGGAGCAAGAGAGCCAAACTCAGAGACGTAAAAAGGTAAGGTTTCTGGAATGGGTGGTTGATCTTTTTGTGTTTCATTTCATTCTCAGTGTATGGTTGGTTGTAAAGATAGTTGTTGGTTTTTGTTGAGTGTTGGCATCAAACTGAAACAAACATGTTACTGTCATAGTGGCAGTCAGTCAGTCACATTGCCTGCTGCCACTGAAACTGTTGCATGTTTGTGATTGATTTTTTTCCCTGCTGTTACTATTCCCAACAAAACTGAAGTTACGATTCTTATTAACAAGAAAGTGTCCATGTCCACAAATAACAACTTGTTGGACTCCAGTGAATAATAGTTTGGTTTTTTATTTTTCAGGACATTGCTGTACATCAGGCACCCCTGCAAGTTCAAGTTTCCGCCCAACAACCATATGCTTTAGTAA
>JAFLJL010000446.1:17500-40000 GCA_018398815.1 Conus ventricosus | reverse complement strand
ATACAAATTCGCTGAGCAGCTCTCTCTGCACTGCTGGTAATTTGAGGGTTTGACCCTCCCCCCCCCTCCCCCCCCCCCCCCCCCCCCATCCTCTCTGTGCTGGACGCCCTTTTCCCCACAGATTAATAAAAGGGGTTCTCACCCATTCTTACAAATCTATTTTGGCCAAATACACAGTTTTGGTATGTGGGCCGTATTGGCGAAACCCATCCCCGAACCAGCCGCCTGTGCTCACCTATTGCAGTGAGAGCAGCATTCCTGCGGACTGGGAAAGCGAGAGGCTGAAACGGACGCAAGCCACGATTTCGATAAAAGGGAGGTTTCCCGATTGATGAGTTCGAAAATCTAAGTCGTCTTCGTTTCGGCTGAAGTGATATGGGGCGAATTGTGTGCTATGTTCTGGTTGCGGGAATTACATCAGGAAATATGCAAAGAGTAACGTTCAAGCTTTTGCAGGTGCTTCCAGCCAGTTAGAGCGATTGTGGATAAATGTTGTCACCACAACGAGAGAAAGATTTTGTTTCTTTTTCTTCGGGACAGTAATATCGTGCATTTGCGGTCGTCACTTTTCGAAGTGCCGCACAGTTTCCAAGATCAACACACCCTGAAAGTAAAAGGTGGAATCTGGAATTCGGGACCGAAGACAGCTGAAAGAGCGGAAATGCTGTTCCAACTATTATAACTGTAAAAATGTATTACAGCATTCTCTGTTCATTCACCAGCTGCAAGTGCAAGCCTCAAACGCAACATTGAAGTATCGTCGTCAGGAGCAAGAGAGCAAACTCAGAGACGTAAAAAGGTAAGGTTTTCTGGATGGGTGGTTGATCTTTTGTGTTTCATTTCATTCTCATTGTATTGGTTGGTTGTCAAGATAGTAGTTGTTTTTGTTGGTGTTGGCATCAAACTGGAACCAAACATGTTACTGTCATAGTGGCAGTCAGTCAGTCACATTGCCTGCTGGCCATGAAACTGTTGCATGTTTGTGATTGGATTTTTTTTCCCTGCTGTTACTATTCCCAACAAAACTGAAGTTACGAGTCTTATTAACAGAAAGTGTCCAAGTCCCACAAATAACAACTTCTTGGACTCCATTGAATAATAGTTTGGTTTTTTATTTTTCAGGACATTGCTGTACATCAGGCACCCCTGCAAGTTCAAGTTTCCGCCCAACACCATATGCTTTATTAAGTTAATAATTATCAGATTTGGATACAGAAGGTGACTTAGTGTGCATTTTAAGATATATGCATGTGTGGTATGTCTGTATGCTATAAACTTCCCTGGTGAGTAGATAATAATGAGCTTAGATCTGCAGCTAGATCTGATGTACGGCTGTCACGCAATCAGTATTTAAAAGTAAAACAGCCAGAATCTTGGAATGCAATATTTGTAAAGACCCCCCAGATTCTAATTGTCATTGTGGAAACTACAGAATTTACGCGGAGAGAGTGAATTGAAAATGAAAAATGTAAAAAAAAAAGAAAAAAAAAAGGGGTGGGAGACTGAAAGTGAACAGGGGGGGCTATTAAAAAGATTTTCTACAGCAGGGAAGAAAATTAGCAGTGAGATGCAGTACTGACAAACTCCGTTCAAAGGAAAAGGCAATTATCTGATAGATCTAAACAGATCCTGAAGTAAAATGTGGTTTATCCATACTCATTTTAAAGTTATTTTACATACTACGTTGTTGTGGTGTGGTGTGTGTGTGTGTGTGTGGTGTGTGTTTTGTGTGTGTGTGTGGTGAACAGAAGTATGTATGTGCAGTGTTTATATTCCCATGTACATCTGTGTCCGTGCGTAGGTGTGTACAAGTACATAATATGGACAAGCCTGTAAAATGTCCGAACACAAGAGAAAAAACTCAGTCCTGGAAAGAAAAAACAAACACATAAAAAAGCCGAAGGGGCGCACTTGGGGGGGGGGTGACGGTTAAAACAACGAAGCGACTGAAGTGCTAGGTGAGGTTTGTACATAAGCTGCAAGGGGGGCTGCAGATGGAAGGTGGGGGTCGGCGCCAAAACTGTAACTGGGGCTTAAACCCCTACACTTCAGTAGGAAAATTTCACGTTCGATGTACATCTTAGGCGTTGTGAACGAGAGTACGCGGGGGGGTCGAAGGCACGAGGGAGGTGCGACTGTCGGATGGGCAGGGGGGTCTGGGTCTTCTGGTATGAGTCTGGCTGCCATTATCGTAGATTACTAGTACGGATGAGGTTGATGGGGCTACTGTCGTGTTGGGTTGGGGTCTTTGTTTTGTTTAGGTTGTGAGCAGGGGGGTCGTGGGGGAAGATTGAGTGTAGGTGTTCTGGGACAACTATGCTGTATCTGCCATTATTATAGACGTAAGGGGTTACGAATGCTCGAGGAAAAATTAGTAGGGTCTGCGACGAGAATAAAAGTAGATTGCAGTCGTCCCTCATAGCGATCGCTTTTAGGGAACAGTCTTCGTTCACGGTAGTCATGGCATTTATACGTCACTTTGCGGAATCCCCGACTCTCGTCCTCCTTCCGTACTGTGCTCGCAAATCTCCGTGCGAGTCACGATTTGGGCTACATTGCACGACCCGAAACACGATAGAAGTGGAGTTTTCCAGAAAGAAAAGTAACACGTACATCGAAACACGCTCAATTAAAAAAAAATAAAAAAAAAACAAAAAATAAAACAGTAAAAAAAAAAATAAAGATCATCCTTTTTAACAACCCAAAACAAGCTATTTTTGGGTGAGGACCCCTTCAAGTATACTCAGAATTAATACACAGCCCTTCTTTCCCTTACTATCTTGTTACAAGCAAAATTTCGAATACTTCCCTTTTCTCTGGTGGTTAAAGTCTTCAGGTTTAGTATTTGCTGTTGCATTCAAAGCAGCATATTTCAGGTTAAAAACACACTGAAACATACAAATACCACTCATACACTGCAAGCATGTACCCCACGCACGTCACACACGCACGCACACAACGCACGAACACAGAACGTACACAAATGAACACACACACAACTGCACTCATTAACCCCCATGCATAATTCAACATGTGCGCACACACACCCTGAAGCTCATGCACACACTAACACACACATGTTTGCGCACGCAAAATACACATATGCATGTATGCAATTATACACACATGCATTTGGATGCATACACAATGCATACACAAAGATGCATCCACACATGAGTGCGCGCGCGCGCGCGCGCGCACACACACACACACACACGCACACACACACACCCTTACAGAGCACACACACACACAACACACACACCTACACACACACACACACATGTCTCTCGCGACACACGTGCAACAAACACATTCATGCACACGGTTACACACGTGGCACACACCTATGCATAGCAAGTAACAGCAATACACAAAGGTACAGCCACCCATACACACATGTGCATGCGCAGACACGTATGGCATCAAATGCAAGCACGGTTTTGGAGCATGACAGTTCACCCCAAGACATTCACCCCAAGACAGTTCACCCAACGTAGACAATTCACTTCTGGACATTACCCCTGACATCCCTCACTCTCCCTCCAGACAATCCGCACCCATTGTGCATGTTTTGCAGGTCTACTTCCCCAGACTCAAGACGGAATAAAGGTGTGTGTAGTGTGTAAGATAAGATAATGTTGCTTATAACCCCAGCCGACCGCAAAGGGCCACATCAGGGCTGGTGTGAGTGTGAGGTGTTTGTGTGTGTGGTGTGTTGTGTTTGTGTGTGTTGTGTAGAGTGTGCCGCGCGCGCGCGCTCTGTTATGTGTAAGATTCATAACAACCTCACACACTAATGCACGCCACACTGACACACACACGACACACACACACGCACGCTCGCACACACACACCCACACACACACACACACACACACACACACACACACACACACCAGAGGCCCACACACACAGAGGCAGAGGCCCACACACACACACAACACACACACACACACACACACACACCACGGGCAATACAAACACACGACAACCACACTCACACACACACACACACACACACACACACACACACACACCACACATACACACACAGCACAGAGGCAGACCCCCCCCCCCTCCTACACACACACGCACAGAGGCACACACACACACACACACACACACACACACCACACACAGAGGCATCACACACACACACACATGCAGAAGGCACCACACACGAGCACACACACACACACACACACACATACACAGATGCAAACCCCCCCCCCCCCCCCACATCCACACACCCATGAGGCATACACACACACAACACACAGACACACACACACACACACACACCACACACACACACATACACACACGCGCGCGCGCACACACACACACACACACACACACACACAAACACAGAGGCACACACAAACACACATACACACACACACACACACACACACACACCATACACAACCACCAACACACACACCACACACACCACACACACACACACACACTTAAGCATTTTTTGCATTTGTGTTAGTGTGTGTACACAAAAAGGCATTATTTCATACATTTCAGAACTAATCAGACAGGTCTTTAACAAAACTTTCATTGCTAAGAAACAGACATGGTCTATGCTGTATAGATCTACTAATTCCCATGTGAACATTAACTATACCTTGCTTGGTCTTCGGATCATCTGTAAAATGATTTTTTTGTTGCATCCTTATTTTCTATATTGAATTCGTGCAGTTTATTGCAGCACATGATGTCCGCCGTTCTTTTATTTCGTATCCATGTTGTTTTAACCACCCAAGTCTAAGGTACACTACCTGTCGCAATCATCACGAATTGTGTCTTACTGAAGGTCCCTGTGTAACCACCTGCTTTCCCCTTTGTTAGAATGGCTTCAACGTACAGTGACGCACAGACGGTTTTACTTTTGTGGGCTGTGGGCAGAATTCTATGGAGAAGACTATGGGTATTTTAAAAAATTTTAAATTAATTACAACCGCATGGATACTTCGTGGAATGTTCTCAAGTAATAAATAAGGGAAACAAAACACGATGTCCCGCAGCTCATAATTTCATGTGACTTTCCTGAACATCTCACACAGTGACGTCACTGTGACCATTGGGTGCGAAGAGAGAGAGAGATAGAGAGAGAGATAGTCACGAGTCACCGAATGAATAATTGTCAGGCCCAATCGCCATACAATGGAGTGAGGTTAATGAAACACAATGTTAACAGCATGTAACCACATTCTTCTTTCTTGTCTCATTTTAAGGCTGAAAATAAATAAGCCCCATTTTTCTTACAGTTATTTCGTTGTTACATGGAGAGTAAGCATTACACATTTAAACGTAGATGGGCGGATGTATACTTTTTTGAGATCATTCTTTCCGAAGATTTCATATGTATCACAAACAAGCAAAAAATGCACTTCATGTACACTGGCACATTTGGTACAAAATGGTACAGTTTAACGTCTCTGCTCCGCCAACATAGTACTGCATAAAATGACAATTCATTGGGGACATCCCAAATCTAAACCTGAAACGTGTAACGCACCCTGATGTTCATGAATTGCCATAAAAAATGAGTACTAATTTGACAGGGATTGTCTGAAGATGCATAAATAATCGAAAGTAAATACTCAAATTTCGCAGCCAATCCTGTTGAAAACATCAACAAGATCTCTGTTTTAAAAGTGCAATAAACATACGAATATTTCCGACCCCATGAGCTTCCAGACTTCGCCCAAACACAATTCTAAACAAAACATTTTCTAATTTTACATGCCCAATTTGATAGTTTTGACTCTGTTAGGCTGAGTAGCATATGGTAAGCCTTTTCTTTGATATCAATTGTCATCCATGTAAACAAGGCTAACCAGAACATATATAATTATCAAATTCGTTGTCAACATACAGGGGTATCTGCTGTGTCGGCCGTATATCAAAGTTTCGGCGATTGGGTTTAACACCCATCATTCGTTTTAATGCAAACAATGGACCTTCTCGATTAATTCTTGATTTACACTAAAACCCCATATTTCAGATCCATAAGTCAGGATCGGCTAGTAATTTGCTATCAAAAAGCTTAAAAAAGATCTTAGGTGATTGTCACCAATGGACCCACAACATCTTCTTAACAATCTACTGTTCCCTTCATGGCTCTTACTGAAAGGATCCAGACCATTGTATACACAAAACTCAATCTTGTTGACAAATAAATGCCCAGGTACTTGTAGCATTTTCACAATTTTAAGTTTTCAATTCCATTAAAACCACCATTTTTCCATTCTGCCTGCCCAGGGTCCGCCTCTACGAAAAATAACAACCATTTGATTTTTCCATATTTACAATAAGTACCCAGGCGTTCTGCTGTAAACAGACAGAGATATTCAGCTGTGTCTGAAGGCCAATGATGCTGTCAGTATGATAATGCCACGTCAACAGCAAATAACAGTAATCACTATTATGTATAAAGTTCTGGGGACAACTGGATACCATGCCGCCAAAATTAACTACGTCTTTAGTGAGCTCATTATGAATAAGGAGAAAAGAACTGGTGAACACCCACTCCCTGCTTCAAGCCTCGAAGGGCACATAAATAAACATCAGTTAATTCACCATGGACACGTACTCGTTGCATAACGACATGATAAATCGCTCTTATAGCATTAAATATCTTGCCTTGGCCATCCAGACTTGCGTAAAACAGCCCATAATTCCCCCTCTGCACACAGTGGCGAAGCTATGCGGAAATCTATAAATGCCACTTAAAGTTTTCTATGCCTCAAAAGTTGCTTTTGAGCCATAGCGACATAGTGACAACATGGTCTGCTGTGGAATAACCTTCCCTAAACCCAGCCTTGCTCACCTCGCCAAAAAATACATTTAGATCAATCCATCTTGATATACGTTTAGTTTAATATAAAACAGTACGTTTACTACAAATATTAAGAAGCGAGATTTCCTCGATAATTGTCAGGAATATTTTGAGTCACCCTTTTATGCAGGGGCTGGATAATTGACAAGACCATTCATCTGGAAACAGTCCATGATCAACCAGATGTTAAAGTAATTTCAATAGGATAGGCAAAATATGTTCTACACCATTTTTATAAACTCTCCTAAGACCATTCCGGACCTGCAGCTTTTCGGCTTTTGAGTGCTCGTACATGCATCCCGAATTTCCTCCTGAAGTGATTGCCTCATTCAGTGAGTCACAGTTACAATGTGACTTGGCTGCATCATGAGCGTCACAATTAGCATCTTCATTAACTCCAATGTCTACCATCATCGCTACGGTCATTGCCCACTGCGTTGAAACATAGGTGAAATGCTCGAACCATTCCGTTTTAAGTTAATGGAGTTTTGTCCACTAACTGAGGGTGATGACCAAGAACGGACCGTACCCAAAACTTTCTTGGATTATAAAATTGTCGTGCAAGGAAATGCAAAACTTTTCCTTGTAAGAATTCCTTATTTACTTCAAGTAGCTCTTTGTACTGCCCTTCTTTTCTCATAATAAGCTATTCCTTGTCGGTATCGAGGTGAGATCTGCCCCAACTGTGCAGATTCCTGCGCAAAGAGTCCTAGTCGTGTTTACATTCAGATCGTACCATCTTTTTCTCTTTTTCTGACCCAACGTATAGTTATTTTTACATACATTTCACCAGCAAATGTAAAGCATACGTAGAATTTTGCTTAGTGCTTTGATTTAAATCAAATTCAATAAGTGACAAAGCTACGTCCAGATATTTTTGATTAGCTCAGGTCAGAGAACGTTCATACTTGTTCTCGTCCCATTTTTTAGTCGTTATTTATACATACATACTGAAAAACAACTTTATGTGAAATACAAGTTTTTAGGGAGAACCGCATCAGCAATACTTTAAAAGAAATTTCGATCGCCTGCATGCTTCGATTCAACCATAGGAAAAACGTTAAAAAACAATCACACCTGTCTAGCAACCGTTGAAATCAAACAGTAATCCACAACACTACATCCAGTATGCGAGATATAATAATGTATATTCCCCTGAAAAAGACTTCGATTCCAATCCGTACCAAGATACAATGCTCATACTGGTCACATACAGATAGTAACAAGCGACGCAAAGGGGTTGACCTATCATCTGAAGACGTACGTAATCTATCATGGGAATTAGTTGCAACCTCCGTGACCACAGATGTCTCGAAAATCATAATATTCGTTGATATGTATGCTTTTTTTGTGAATTTAGGGAACCAGTTCGTGAGTTTTTAAATCTCCACAAATCATAATTGGAACATCATTTTTCCAATCTATCATTTCCAAGATCGAGCAAGCAGTCTTCCAACAGACTAACACCAAAATAAATGTCCGTATCCTGGTAATAAGGCGAATTTTCAGGGGGAATGTAAACTCCAATTATCAAGCAATCAGACATGTGTTTCCCATGAGTCAGGCGAGACACTTTCAGAAAAACAATATTGTCCATTTCACATTCAACACTACTTACATATTACTAGTGATTATTAACGAACAAAGGAAAACAACACCACCTGATAGACTACCAGTACACTGTCACAGACAATACTTTAATACCAGGTGAAACATATGCTACATGTGAAGGGGCTAAATGATCAGAAATGAGTGGGAAAAAAGTATCCCAAAAAGAGGACAAAGTCATACTTGCAACAAAATGGTAAAATCAAGTTCATTCGCAATCTCCATATGCCCTCTACATTAGAAAGAACACAAAACGTAGTCTTTATGTGTACTGACGACAAGGCTGATTCAACCAGCACTGTCAGAGTGTCACACTGAGTCACAGCGGAACAGTGGAGATTCATATCATCGACACTAATACGGCATGCACATTATCGCATAAAAGTTGCTACATTTCACATCATAGTTATCGTCGAGTTCAAAACAGTGTTGAGATTTGTTGAGTCACTATTAAGTCTGTAAAGATCAAAACTAGGTGCTATGCCTGATTGCTCTTCCCCCAACTGTAATTCGCCAATGGCCCAAAATTTTAGAGTTGGTGGTGTTCCGTGGGCCAGTCCTTGGAAGTGTATGCTTGGCTGGACGCAGAGAGAGCAGACCTCTGGTATCTGGTTTCGCATCAGGAGTCGCGGGGGGGCGTCTGATTGCAATCAAAACGAGGCTGTCCCACCAAACTTACCTCCCCTCGTCCCCTCCCTCCACTGGCCTCCTTTCTTGCCGTTGATGACTGCTCCGACGGAGTCCTCAGAGGAAGCCCCGACCATACCACTGGGAGGCCAATGAGAAAGTCTGGAAGCTGTGTCGTCGCTCTGTCTCCTTGCACGTTATGACTGTGAGCGATAGGCCCGGTGCTGCCACTCGCTGATTTTGTGACCCTGCGTGTGATTCCTCGGAGAGACCGGCCGTCGTCCTGCTCTTCCATCTGATGGGGACAGGCAGCAGTTGTAGACCAGGCTTATGAGCCACCAGCATCAGCGTAGTAGGGCCGGGGACCCTGGTGGGAAAAGTGGTAAACAGAGGGGCGATGATCATGCGGGTAAAGACAGGGGAGGGGCCTGTTGTCACGTCCTGTAAACTGCTGTCTGGGTGTCCTTCGGGATTCTGTGAAGTTAGCTTGCCTCTGTAATATAGCCAGCTTGCTTCCTGAATGGAGCTGGCGCCATGGTGTTCCTCAGCTGCCTCGTCAGGTCCCCTGCCACTCGTATGCTGTCCGAGTCCCGCATCTGGCTCTTCCCCTCGCGTTTCTTTTCATAACCAACCAATACGTCCCTCCCACTGTGGAACTTTACATGACCGGGGCGTGCCTGCATGGAGTTGGGATATGGTAAGCCAAACGATGTGCCCTATCGAAGTCCGTCCATCGAACCGCATTTCTGACGGAAATTAGTGAGCAGGTGCTGAATCACACCTCTCCATACATCGAGCGAGGGATTCGCCTTCCTCTTCTCGTAATCATACAGCAGCAAGTTGGAACGCCGAGAAAAGTGCCGCTCCTGCCTTCTCCACTTCATCTAAAGATGTCTCATTCTGGCAATCAAACTGACGCTGATCTCTTATTCTGAGACCAGCTGTTTCACTAGTCTTTTTATTGATGACTGCAACGTGGATAACAACGTTCTGTATTTGTATGAACAGAATCTGTGTTAAACCTTCATATATCTCGTTTAATACTGCCCTCTAAACGCTTGTACCAGGGACCTTGTAACATCATCATGTCAAATTAACTTGTTCAGGGTTGCCTTCCATTCTTTTGACTGTTCACACTGTATGTTCAACGGGAGCCTTCTTTGAGTTTTCATAGAGCTGGGCCCAGGGTTGGTTTCCACTTGTCCGACAGCACAACAGAAACGCAGGGTCCTGGTGTTGGTGTACAGAAAGACAGTCTCAAATGTAGCACAAGGTGCGTCACAAAAGAGAATGTAGGCCTATCTAACAAACTGTCACGGTAGCAAAGGTGGCGGAAGGGAAACCTTGTTCACAGGCAGTGTAGACAAAGAGTTTCTCATGCCCAAACTATGACTCAGTCTCCCGCACATGATGCTGAAAACACAGAACGTACACTGTTAGGCGAACATTGTCAACAGCCAACCACACAAAAAAGACCGTGAGACCAATCCACTGGTGTACCTTGCACAAAATACTTCCGATGCACGGGATCTCTTGCCATTTTCTTCTTCTTCAACAACAGGTTTGGCTAATTTTTGGGTCAAATGTACCGATCGCATTGCGGTATGCCTCAATGACCACACCCATGGTTGGCGGAAAAAAAAAAGATCGCAGTTCACAAAACATAAAAACACACAATAAAACCAACACCATTAATGTACAACGATCAGTCCCTGTAAGCCAACTGCCAAACCAAATCGCCACACTCAACAGGCCCTTTTGTAAAACACTAAACAAAACACAAGTAGAAACCAGAACGGAGCAAATGCAAACACGTCTTCACTCGACGACTTCACAGCTCCAGACTCCCAGAGAGAGAGAGAGAGATAGAGAGAGAGAGAGTGTTTGTGTTTGTGTGGTGTGAGGGCGATGAGGTTAAGTAATATGCCAAGAGTTAGGGACGGGGTCGGGAAAGGGGGGAGGCAGGGGGCAGGAGTCACCAAAGTTGTTTAACTATTCTCGAACTTTCCACTTTGGCCCAGTCGTGAACCACTTCAATCTTTTCGTGGTGGGAATAAAGGGAAAAGGGACTGTGTGGTATTCTTTCAATTTGCTGGCAATTCCACAATCATTTCAACGTAGACTTAATGCCTCGTTGTAGTAGGGATGACATCCAGTGATCTTGTGACTTCCATGCATGTTATCAGGCAGACAGAGCCATTAACAACAGTGCAGTACGTTCAAAAGAACCCCGTGGAAAATAAATTCATGCAATACCACACAGCCACGACACGACCACCACACCACACCACACACACACCACACCACACCACACCACACCACACCACACCACACACACCAACACCACACCACAACACAACACACCACACAACAGACACTACACCACACCAACTACCCACCACACCACACAACAATACTGCACCACACACACTACACACCACACAAACACAACACAACATCACACAACCCACACCACTTCATACCAGGGGGAGGCATCACAATCCACCACAACCCATCCACCACTACACCACACCACTCCACACAACATCACACCACATCACATAACATTACACCACACCATGACCCACCACATCACCAACCACCACACACAACACACCCATACACACACCACTCCACATCACATCGCACCGCACCACATCACATACATGTTTATTTTCTAGCCACACCACATCCCACCTACATCCCACCACACCACATCTCACCACATCCCATCATCCCACACCACATCACATCCCACCACATCCCATCATACCACACCACATCACATCCCACCATATCCCATTAACACCACACCACACCACTCCACATCACACCACACCCACTCCACATCACACCACATCACATTTCCACCAAACCACACCACACACATCGCACCACTCCACACCACATCCAACACACCACACCATATACACACCCACATCACAACACCAC
The DNA here is from genome assembly GCA_018398815.1 of Conus ventricosus. Taxonomy (NCBI): domain Eukaryota; kingdom Metazoa; phylum Mollusca; class Gastropoda; order Neogastropoda; family Conidae; genus Conus; species Conus ventricosus. The sequence continues at coordinate 27,957 of JAFLJL010000446.1, read as the reverse complement.
GCCACACCACAACCCACACATCCCCATTACCCCACAACACTTAACATCACACCACATTCACATCACATCACACCACACCACAACACATCACATCACATCACCCCACACCACTCCACATCACATCCCACCACATCCATTACCTCACATCACACCACCCACACCACACCACGCCACACCAATCCCACCATATCCATTACACCACACCAGATCACACCATACCACATCCCATAACATCCCATTTACACCACACAACACCACTCCAACATCCCATTACACCATACCACATCATACCACACCACATCCCATCCCATTCACCACACTACACCACACCACATCACACACATTCACACCACACCACACCACACCACACCAACATCACACCACACCACATCACACCACACCACATCACATCACACCACATTACAGCACACCAAAGCCACATCACGTCACATCGCACCATACCACAGCACACCACACCACATCACAACACACCACATCACACCACAACACATCACTCACATCACACTACACCACACCACACCACACCACACAACTTACACACCAACACCACACCACTTCACAACACATCACATCACATCACACACACCACACCATCATTACAGCACACCAAACCACATCAGAACACCACATCACACCCAACCACATTTCACACCACACCCACATCACATCCCACCACACCACAACACATCACATCACACCATATATACACCACATAACAGCACATCACACCACATTACATCACAGCACATCCACTAACCACCCCCACACCAACATCACATAACACCACAATACATCACACCACACTAACATACACACCACATCACATCACATCACATTCACATACACCACATCAAACAACATCACATCACATCACAGCACACCACATCACATCACGCACATCACATCACACCAAACCAAATAACAACACACGACACAAAACCACATCACATCAAACACAACCACACAACACAGAACCACACAAATCACGTCAGATCACACTAAAACCACACACAACCACCACCCACATCACACCACATCACACCACACCACATCACATAACATCACCTCAATCACACCACATCCACATCACATCAACATCACATCATACACAACATCACACCACACCACACCACACCACAACCACACCACATCACATCACAACCACACCACACAACAACACATCACACAATCCACACCACATAATAACACCACTCAACACCACACCACATCACACCACATACCATCACATCATACACATCATATCACACCACACCACATCACATCACATCACAGCTCACACCATCTTAATCACCCCACATCACACCACACCACATCACACCACATCACACTACATCACATCACAACACATCACATCATATCAAATCACAACACACCAACCGCATCAAATCACCCCACATCAAACCCACCACCTCAACCACACCACATCAAACCACAACACACCACTCCACATTACACCACATCACACCACATCACACCCACCAACACCCCGCATCACACAACACCTGCAGCACTCGCTCACAACACATCACACACACCACACCACATCACACCACACCACACCACACCACATCACAATCACGTCCAAACCACATCACAGTCACATCACACACACTACACCACACCACATCAGCACCACACCACATTACTATCAATCACACCACATCACAACACATCACATTGTACCACACCATAAACAAGCCACAACACATCACATCACACCACATCACATCACTATCACACAACACAACTCCCATCACACCCATCACATCCCATTCACATCACATCACATCACATCACTTCCTATCAAATCACATCACATCACCACACATCACACCACATCACATCAACATACACACCACATCACATCACAACACACCACATCACTACACATCACAACCCATCCCTCACATCACATCACATCACATCACCACACACCATCGCATCACATCAAAATCACAGCTCATCACTCCACACCACATCACATCACTCCACATCACATCACACCACATCACATTCACACCACACCACACCACCCCCACCACATCACAACACACACACATCACACCACAGCACATCACATCACATCACATCACCTCACACCACGCTGCAGCACAGGACACGGCAGTGCAGCACAACACTACACCACAACACCCACCCCACTTTGCGCCTATGATATGAGAGGAACCAGTTTGTCTTTCTTTATCATTTCTGCTTTACAATGAGTGCCTTACAAAAAGAAGGATCCCAAACATAGGACCTGATATTTATTCAAGTATCTATTTTCTGTGACAGAACAGAACTGTTTCAGATGGAACGCGCATACGATGGACAGAGCAAAGCCAGAAAAATGATCTGTGTTTTTCACTGGTGTGATGGCTGATGTGTTCGTCACGGCTGGCTGGAGGAAAGTGTCACATGGTCATAGCTCTGATTATTGTCACTCACACACACTCACACTCACAGCACTCCCAACACACACACACACACACACACACACACACACACACACACACACACACACACACACACACACACACACACACACACTCACCACACACACTCACACACACAACACACACACACACACACACACACACACACACACACCCACACACACACACTCCCACACACCCTACACACACACACAACACACACACACCACACACACCCACACACACTCACAAATTTGATTTAAAACATTCCCTGACCACAGACGTAATCAGACAAGAATAGGTCCATACTATTCATCCAAAGATTAACTAATATGGTTATCCTCAAGCTCTGTGATCCCCCCTCTTCTCTTTAATATTTTAACTAATGATTTCCCTAAATAGCATTTAAAAAAACTTTAACTTGAATTCAATATGCGGATACATCTGCTTATGGGTTGAACGCCACATTAAAGAAAGAACACATCAAAAAGATCTGTTAATTACAGAAGACGAATATATCAAAAAGAGTTAGACAACATTGCGAACTTCATGTCTGATAATGGCTTAAGCCAGTCGTCAGAAAACTCCCATAATGAACTTATTATAGCAGGTGGGTCTGCTCAACAATACTCCTAACTACAAAGTACATAATACCACAATTTGAGCTACACTTCTGAAGACTAAATTCCTTGGTGTGCATCTTATGTCAAATCTTTCTTTGATTTTCACCTTGAACACATAATAATCAAGCGAGAAAATCTCTTGATCTGCTCATAGTTATAAGCAAACAAAGTTGGGGCCAGAAACGAAACGTTTTAATACATCTTTCTTCTGATTTAGTTGATCCAAATTGTCATATGCACAAGATGTCTTATTTAAAGTGCTCCTAAGTACTTATTAAAAAAAAGCTACAGTGTATAGACACAAAGGCATACAGATTAGCACTTGTGTTCCATTCATTCTTCACTTTAGGAAGATACCATTACATCTGGTGTCTTACCTCTTGATGACCATCGTGAACAAGCCTGCACTAAGTACATTCATCGCTGCTCAACTATTCAAAGTGGCTAACCAAACGGACTGGATAAGAGATCTGATGTAGACCTTACCTAAAGCGAGCTAAAAACATGTCGACCACTAAAACGATACTCACATATTCTTCTCACTTGTTGACAAATTCAGGTATCAATCTAAAAAAAGCATGAGCTGTGTGGTTTTTCCATAAGTCCTGTACCAAACAGGGAGCTCTATCAAACCAAAAATTATGATTAAAACTATACTACTATATCTAAAACTGATAACTTACTATTCTAGCTTGCGAAGCAAAATCACATATCAATGATTGGTTTATCGTAACTTCCGTAAAGTCTATACAGATGGGTACATAATTAAACAAATAACGCTGGTTGTGGCTTTGTCATTCCATTTTTAAAAATTGAGAATCCTTTCATTCTTGGGCAAATCTGGTCTATTTTTACAGCCGAACTTATGCAAAATTAATGGCCGTAGAGAACAAAAAATTGATTTATCATAAAACAGGTTATGGTATTCTCTTTCTGTGTAATACTAAGTCAGTTCTTCAAGCATTAGAATCAACAAAATCAAAAAATCGTGCTGTAATCATATTAGCAAATACGAAAATACTTAATCACAACTTATGTCAAGAGGTATAATAGTAAATTTTTGTTGGGTTCCTTCCCATTGCTTCATATACTTAAAATGAATGGGCTGACAGGATTGCTCGATCAGGAGCAAACAATTCTGACAATACCTGCTACATATTCATATTCCCAAGAGCTACATGAAGGATTTCCTCTTACAAAGAGCTCAATTTGAAAACTTGAGGAATACGTGCAAAGAAAGTGTTCTCCCCCGAAAACACAAACCCGACTCTTCTATACATTGTTGTACGAGCTCTCTAGGGCAAGTAATCTTTTAAAAAGGGCTTCCGTCATAAATCCGTCAACCGTAATACAAAACATAGATTATATCCAAGACACTAAGTAAACAACTGCTCCTAGTAATTATTTCGGATAAAAAATAAATGCATTCAGACCAAAATAATGTCAAGAATATCGGCTTGCCATGCGGCGCCCATGATAAATGTAAAACAACACACGATCTGAATACTTTTTGCCCCTACTTTGATTCCGATTTGTCAGAATTTAAAAGGATGCTTTCAAAGTGCATAATCCCAGGATACCAGTATCCTCTTAAATTATTGGTAACGCATTCTTATGTTAAGCCCAGTTGGCACAATCCCGTAATTTGCTGTGTTCATGAACATATTTTGTACAGTTGTTTGTATTTACTTTTGATGTTCTTTTTTGTGTTGTGACCTTTTTCTTCTTTTTTTTTTACAGTTTAATTCTTACTTAGAGTTTCTCCTCATCACACATACACGCACAGCACGCTGCGCTCACTCACAATGCCCGCATCACACGAGACGCACGCTGCACGCACACACACACACACACACACACACACACACACATCACACACACACACACAACACACACACACACACACACACACACACACACACCCACACACCCACACTGTCAACCTCGGGGTATGTCAGTTGGGAAAGGACTAGCGCACAGCCCAAACACACTCACAGCATGCTACAATCACATTCATATATCAAGCTTTCGTCCCATCAAACCACTAGTAAATCTAAAACTTCTGTACTAACATAATCATGAAAGAAACATCAATGCATATGGAGTCCAAACAGAATAAACATTCTCTCTTTCCCTAAACATCACAAAACCATTTACTAAAACAACATTAACACACTCCTGGTATAAATAGATTTCTACTTTACCTGCCAGTGATCTAATACTATTCACGAATCACTGTCTTTTCTTTTCTTCTTTTTTTCTTTGTTTCTTTTCACTGTCACTTTCACAAGCACAACACAACTGCTGGCACTGGTCAGGTTGGACTGCTGGCACTGGTCAGGTTGGGCTGCTGGCACTGGTCAGGTTAGACCGCTGGCGTTGGTCAGGTTGGACTGCTGATGAAAGTGGCGCGGCCAGGTATGAGGTCGAACCCGGTTCAGATCGGACAGTGGCTATCAGACATCGATCTGTTCTCCTTTCTTTCTTCCTGCATTAAGGCATTGCACTCTCTCTCTCTCTCTCTCTCTCTCTTCTAGTCTGCTCTATCAAATGGACATGGTTGCTTTTCTTTTCTTTCCTTTTCTTTTTTTTCTCTTTATCAGTTAGCAACTCTCTCTCTCACATCTCTCCTTAGTCCTCCCTCTGCAGACTCTATCTGGTGCTAATGCTACAGCTCGGTTTCTGTTCACTCCTCTCATCTCTCTGCTCTTCTCTCGTCAGAGCCTACACCCAGAACCTCTTCCTCTCCCTCTCTGTCTGTCTTTCTGTTCGTTCCTCCCGTTTTTACTCACGCATTCCCTCTCTTATCCTAAAAACCCATCCGTCAAAGGGCGAGTACCATTGGTCAGTATTTTCCCGCCTTATACTTGAGGTTGCCTCCCCTCTCATTTCATTGGATATGTAAATCATGACAGTCACATCTACCTGCCTTGCTCTCTGTGGTGGTCAATGGTCATTTAATTAATTAGCTAGATTTCACCCCCACTACACAGTACCTTCCCCCTCTCCCTTTCCGGCGATGTCCGGCTTAATTGTGGGCACTGGTCCTACAAATTGGCTGGATGAGTCTGGCCCAGGCGCCGAGATCCGTCTGGGCAGACATCGAGGCATCGGTCAAGCTACTTAGTCTGTCTGGCTGGACCGTACCATCTCCGTGAAGCCTCTCCGCTATGCTTAATTGGCTGGACCCGACACATGAGGCCGTCTGCCTGGCGCCCAGAATGGTTGAGTTGGAGCTTATGTCCAAACAAACTGGCTGGCGACTGACCACGAATTCGGTCTTCTATTTTTGTCCGTGACAATTTCCCCCTTGCAAAAGACTATGCCCCGCATTGTCTCAAAACAACGGTACAAAAAGGATAACAACTGAATTTGCTGACACCCCAGCTATACGTGCAAAGTTTTGCAAAATAATTTACAACAAACGGTTTGCAAATTATAAGATATATCAGTAGTGAATACCACCCCAATGAGTTATCATTGACGTGCGCTCTTGCGTTATTTCAACTCATTTTATAACAACATCTGTGCGCACCTATGCAATCCCCCTACCTGCGGATTTGCCACATCTCCTCTTCACAGCTATTATGAAAAGCACAATCTAATATGACAACGATCCATGACACCTCACTGAGGAATCTCCATCCTCACTCATCGCAAACAGTGCATTACTACACAAGCGACTGTATGCTCCAAACATGACTACATTTACATAAACAAGTCTCACGAAGAAAATAATGAACTATAGCCAAATGGGAATGAACCCATATCCAATCAACATAACCGTAATCAACACATATTATCAACAAAGTAGCTATGCACCCCTGGATATGACTGACTTCCTCTGAGTTGCAGCTTGCTAGACTACACGACTTAAATAGTCAGCTCCTACATTCTGTCGACCTGGAATGTACTGCACTCGGTACCTGTAGGGCTGCAGTCCATTGCCCAGCGCAGAACCCTGCTGTTTTTCAGCTGCGCCTTTGTGCTGAGTCTCATGCTGAATATATTTGCGGAGAAAATTCGCATGGAAAAGTTTTGGTTTCCCATTCACATCAATTCGGTAATCCCGATCTACCTTTTCAGTGATGGTGAATGGTCCTTTCCAATGCATCACAGCTTGTTGTGATCCGTGGGAAGCAGTAACAGGACTTGATCTCCCACCTTGGGGAATTGCTTCCTCACCTTCCTGTCATATTGCTTCTTCTGACCGACCTAGCCTTCTGCAAACTTTCCCTTGCAACCTTACATGTCTCATACCTGTGCCCACCTTTGGAACAGGGCGAGATTGGGCCAATCAGATCAACAGCCACTCTCCTGAATGTGTGTCAATTAAAGGGGGATGTTTAAGAGGCGCCTTCCTCTTCACCCCTCTTGTGGCTGACCTTTGACACACGTCACATGACATGCAGAAACGCTTTATATCTGCCATTGCCCCTGGCCAATGAAAATCATCAAAGATTCGGTCGGCTGTTTTGCCGGTGCCGAGATGACCCGCCATGAGCGACTCGTGACCCACTGACATGACAGTGTCACGATAACATGCTGGTACCTCTAACTGAGTTGTCACCTTACCTGTCTTCCCCTTGGTGAACACTCGGTACAACAACCCGCCTTTCACCAGAAATTCTGTCTCACCTCCTCTAACCACCTGTTTCTCTCCACCTCTTGCCAACTCCCAAGACTTCACGAGCGAAGGGTCTTGTTCCTGCGCTGCCCTAAACTCATCAGGCGACACATCTATGCCTGACTTCCTTCCTGGAACGACTAACGGTTTATCAACCTTTTCCTCCTTCTTGCTCCGTGTTTGAACTGCTGCCCCTGTAGCAGTCAACAACTCAGGATCCCCTGGATCCCTTGCACCTGGAATATTTCCAATGATCAAATCATAAAGGGGTTTCTCCATCACCAGCGCAGACAACTCGCCTGAGAAGTAAGGGGTAAGTACTTCTATCTTAGCAACTGGAAACTCCCTCACAGTGCCATCGATTAGAGTACAGGTCTGGATTTGCCCTGTCAAATCCCCTTCCTTGACCAGCGTTGTTCTTACTACACCACATGAACAACCATGTCCCGTAACACTTTCACCCTCTGCTGGCCAATCCACCCTTCTTCCACTGGTAACGAACCACTCAGCCTAGTGCCCTCCATCCCTGACACTGACTGCTGTCCAGTGCTAGCCATAGGCCGCACTCCACCCTCTTCAGATTGGATCCCTTTTGGTTCCACTGCAGGTCGTTTCCCCTGGCGACCCTTATCAACCTCTTGCAAGGCTGCTGCCTTCTGGAACCTCATGCGACATCCCTCGCCACATGTCCCTTCTTGTGACAAATGAAACACCTATTGTCCCTTTGTCCTCCTTTCTGCTCCACCACTGGGTTTGCAGACTTTGCAGAAAACTCCCCTAGTCTCCTTGCACTCTTCTCACCTGTGCCTAGCACCTGTTTCTCCTGCACCTTAGTGCCCAAACGTGCCTCCCTGTACACCTCTGCTAACTTCAGCAACTCTCCTGCTGTCTCTGGCTGTCTCTCTTTCAAATGTATAGTTAACTCTGGACTGCAACCTGACAAAATCTGTTCTTTCATAACCAGCTCTTTCAATTCAGCGAACTCCTTTCTCGTACCGCTCAACTCTAACCATTTCTCAAATAGTGATCTAAACGTGCACCAAACTGAGTGTACGTTTCACCTGCTTGTAACCTAGCTGATCGAAATTTCTTTCTAAACCCCCTCCTCTGTGAGGTCAAATCCTTTCATCAACGACTCCTTCACAGCACCGAAATCAGATTGTTGGTCTGCTGGTAACGCAGTGAAAATCTGTAATGCCTTACCCGTCAATAGCGCTGACAAAATGACTGCCCACTCTTCTGAAGGCCAACCCTGACTAGTAGCAACCGTTTCAAAACGACTGATGTACGCATCAATCGAATCTGTTCCTTCAGAGAATTTTGGTAACTTTGGTCGGGGAGCATAACTGCGCACAGGGTCACTGGAAACTGAGCTACCATCATCGGTGGTCTCCCTCTGTATTCTCACTCGCTCTAAAATCTAATTGAATCCTTAATCTTTCTGTTTCCTGCGTTTCCCTTAGTCTTTCTGTTTCCTGCGTTTCGCTAGCCTGAATCCGTAATCTTTCTGTTTCCTGCGTTTCTTTATCATTGTTAGCCTGAATCCTTAATCTTTCTGTTTCTTCTTTTTCTACTGCAACACGCGCGTTTTCCGCTCGCTCATCTCTTTCCATCTTTTGTTGGGTTTCAACGAATGCTCGCAACTCTTCTCCAGAGTAGCCTAACTCACGAGCGACGCTCACAAGTTGTTCAATAGGGGGGTTCTTTTCTTCCGCCATTATATCTTCTTTTTTTTTTTTTGAACAAGATTTTATTACTACGACAGCCAAACTGGTGGTTACTGACACGAGTGACGTAATAGCACAATCCTATGAATGATAATATTAGCTTGGGACAACGTAATTAGTTTTTATAAGACGCCTAGCGCCTGACCCAACTATGAGAGCGAATTATAGGCAATCTGTGCGAAATAAGTACTCTGGGGCTGAAATGCCAAGCCTAGTGTTAACTATCTTGGAAGCAATGCCAAGCCTAGTATTTAACTATCTTGGAAACATACAGTAAGACACTACCTTGCCTTAGGATTACAATACTTGAATCCCACCCAGCTTCCTCTCTGAGAAGTTGAACAATTATAATAAATGGGCCAGAATATCCTGGCAGGCTCGCCAATAAATTGTCAACCTCGGGGTATGTCAGTGGAGGAAGGACTAGCGCACTGCCCAAACACACTCACAGCTTGCTACAATCTCATTCATATATCATGCATTCGTCACATCAAACCACTAGTAAAGTCTATAACTTTACTACCCATGATCATGGAAAGAAACATCAATGCATATGAGTCAAACAGAATAAACATTCTCTCTTTCCTTGAACTTCACAAAACCATTTATCTAAATCATCATTAACTAACCCGGGTATAAATAGATTTCTACTTTACCTGGCCAGGTGATCTTAAACTATTCACGAATCACTGTCTTTTCTTTTCTTCTTTTTTTCTTTGTTTCTTTTCACTGTCACTTTCACAAGCACAACACAACTGCTGGCACTGGTCAGGTTGGACTGCTGGCACTGGTCAGGTTGGGCTGCTGGCACTGGTCAGGTTAGACCGCTGGCGTTGGTCAGGTTGGACTGCTGATGAAAGTGGCGCGGCCAGGTATGAGGTCGAACCCCGGTTCAGATCGGACAGTGGCTATCAGACATCGATCTGTTCTCCTTTCTTTCTTCCTGCATTAACGCATTGCACTCTCTCTCTCTCTCTTTCTAGTCTGCTCTATCAAATGGACATGT
>JAFLJL010000446.1:0-12500 GCA_018398815.1 Conus ventricosus | reverse complement strand
TCTTGCTCAGCGTTCTTTTCTGCATAAAATTTTAAGAAGTTCTTACATCCTAAGCAACCGCATTGATTACAATTTGGTTAGGGAAAAAGTCTTTTTTAGACCCCAGTTTTTTATTTATTGATTTATCATTTTATAATACGCCATATCTATTTTTATTAAAAAATTTAAAATAAGTTCTTAAAATATTTTTGCATTAAAATGGATAAAAAAGATGCTTTGTTATTGGGGGTTTTGGCGTGCTGTGTCTTTTTTGCATTTGGGTTTTTAATTTTTTGATTTTTTTTGTTTTTTTTGCCTTTGGGTTTAAATTTTTTTTTAAAACCCGAAATAATGCCCCCACAGCAGCAATGGCCCAAAAAGGGCAACATTTTAAGTTCAATTTTCCCAGAAGACTTGGTGCTTGGGCTTGTAATAATGGAGTTTTTATGGGGGCATTAAATCAACTTGTCTGGCGCGGGCGTGTTATGTTTTTCTGATGATTATATTCTGTAACTTTAATTTTTTTTTGTCTGTTCCACTCGCTAATTTTTTCCTGCTTTAACACGCCCAGGAGAGGTGTTTTTTCGCGGGTCCCCACCCTGATTCAGTTTTTCTGATTCTGCTGTTTTTCTGGTTTGTTACTTTCTCCCTGATTAAATGTTTCCCCTGATTCGGTTCTGATGTTTTTCCAGCTCGTTCATTTTAAAGGAAAAAAAATCAAGATTAAAAGTTATTAATCCCATGATTAAGGCGATAACAATGTTCCAAATCTGTTTTTAAAGATACACCTAGGACTCTAATGACTTTTTTAAAAAACTGGATTTTGCGTTAAAAAACATACTAAGATCTTTTTCAGAAAAAGGGGGCAAACACTGACATTAGGACAAACAAACCGTTTGCCCCCCATTTTTTCACCATTTAGACCCCGCTGCTTCAACCTGTTATGAACTTTATAATGTCTTGCGGCGACATCGTTGAATCGTTCAATGCTAAATTCAGCCCCGAGGAAAAGTTTTTTTTTTCCACACGCTGCCAAAGAATACAACCTCCCCTTTTGGGGCATAACACTTGGCCACAATTTGGGTCTTTTCTAATTCAGGAATTTTAGGCCACCTTTAGCGAGTAGATCATCACTTTTCAGTTTTTTTAAATAATTATAATTATTTATTTTATAAAAAAGAGCACCCAAAAAAAATGTTACCAAATTTTACCATTCGCTGATTGGGGGACTAAGTGTAGGATATCAAGTTGGAAAAGCCTGTAAAAAAAAAAACCGGCAGATCTTGGCAAACAGACTTTGAAAACTCAGCAAAGCTGTTTTTTTCTATTATTGCAGCTTCGTTTTCTACGAAAAAATTTTCTAGTTAAACAAGGAATAATTCCAGCAATAAAATATGTAAAAAAAAAATACATTTATAAAAAAGGCTTTACTCGCAAAAATGAAGGCGGCGCTGGGGGGAAAGCGCCTTTTAGGGGGAAATAATTCGCTTTAGTAAAACGGGGAATGACGGGAGAGAAAAAGACTAAAAAAACTAGGAGCAATACAGTGCACAAGGCCTATGAAAGGGGAAAACTTGAGCAGTTAGATTTTATTAAGACACACTGAAAGCAGGGGGATGCGCTTTAAAATTTTAAAAAAGTTATAAACAATAAAACAATATTATCTTGTAACAGGCAAACCCCAAACGAGACATTGCCCCCCACCAAAATTCAGGCTTTTATCAAACCCTCAAAAAACAAAAGATGCAAGAAATCGGTTTTTTGTCGTTGGTATGACCCTCCCCTTTTTTTTTTTGTTGAATAAAAATTGGCTAAAAAAAAAAAACCAAAAAAACTTTACCCCCCAAAGGATATGGAAGGGGGTTTCCCGCAATCAAAAGCTAACCAAGCGGAGGAGTCAGTGAACAAACAGCAAAGGAAAGGGTTATCTAAAAAAGCAATTTTGGCAAATTTTTTTACCAGCGCCTAAAGAATAAGGGCCACACTTTTTTTAATCAACTCCAAACGACACCCCTCAAAAAGGACCTTCTATATTACCCTCGATAGGGTTAACAAAAAGATTTAAGTACGCACTCCAGTCCCTTGACTGGCTTCAAGAAAAAAGTGCGGGGCCCTTAACACAAAAGAGTGCTTTTGCGTTGCTGTTGCCATACAACTGATACCAACGGGCCCCCTTTTTTCCCTCCTGATTCAAGTCGATGTGGAAAAAAAATTTAAAAGGGCCCAAAGGGAAACAATTATTGTTAAAAAACAGAGTTACAAGAAGGGCATTCCGGGGGTTCACAGATCACAGCTTTGTTGAAAACTTTTAAAAAACATTTGCCGAAAGACTTTTCTCCACCCGTACACAGGAGCTGATTGACAAATTTTCGCAACACAGAATGGTTAGAAAACTGCCCTCAGTTTTTGCGCGCAAAAAATAAGAAAATTTAAAGGGCTAAAACCATAAAGCAATCAAAAGAAAACAATAAATGTTTTTGAAGGAGAGTCTTCATCCGGGAAACTAATACCATTTGTTTGAAAGTAAAGGACCTTTATTTACCGGGGGGAACAGAAGGGACACTCGCACAGGGCAAATGATCCATTTGGAGCGTTGATCCATATGAAATAAAAAAAATTGGAAAAATGAATCCGCCCTGTATTATTTACGAGAAAATGCACAAAAAAACAACCAGCCCCCAAAGATCTTTTGTGAAAAAAGAACTGCAGAAAATTCCGCCAGACACAGTTTCCGCTTAATTAATTTTTCGGTTTTCCAGTGCCCAATTGCATATGAAAACCCCCGGATTTTCAAACACCCTTTTTTGTTTGTTCTATCTAATGACTTCTTTGTTACAACTGTTGGTTTACTCAGTAATTGTCGCAGTTTTTTACGTTTTCAGATGAAAAGTCTTTTTGCCAAAAAATGCTTCTTTTAGTTGATTGAAATTTTTTGACCCCCAAACGCTGGCGAGAATTCCCTTTTTTTTTTTTAATGATTTTTTCCTGGGGCCCAAATACTGTACATTTTGATTTAACCCCACATACTCCTGACCCTTTCCCGAAATTCTCCTTTTCTTTCCAAAAACCTTCTTTTAACGGATGAATGCAAAAGGGGAATCTTTAGGGTAATCAGATGTGTGCCCCCCCCGCTGCCCTTTAGCAATTTGGTTTCCAGTCTTTTTTTTGATGTCTTCAGTAGGATATTTATAACAAAAATATCTGTATCGTGTAAAGCACTCCCCGGGCTCGGATACGAGGGCTTAAAGTTCATAAAGAAATTCTAACATCAAAAAACTTTGTAATTCTAAAAAAGTAACCCGATAAATACAGGGTTTTTCCCAAATTGACTTTCTTTTTTTTCCCTCATTAGCCAAAAAGCGATCAGAAACTTCTAAAGCCTGATAAATTTGGTTTTGAAGTCAGCTTAATTGCTTCGTTCCTCTGGTGACTAATCTGACATCTTTACCTTTTGCGGATTTTCATAGTTTTTCCGAAACCTGTTGTTCATCACTTGAAAAAAATCTTTTTTCTGAAGATTGCGGGTTTATTCGGGGGAAACTGTTCTTCTGATTATGGTTTCATGAATGTTTTTGTCAAAAGCATTTGCATGAACGCGTCAACTTCAAACCATTCTTAAATAAAATTTGTAGAAGTCTGTAATGGCAGAAATTTTTTTTTCCTAAAAAAAAGGCAAAGTTTTTTGGGGTTCTTTGGTTCTCTTTTTGACTTTTTGCTGCTTGGATAGTCATTAGAGGGCATGGAGTTAAGGAATTCTAAGTCAACTTCAGAATGAACCACGCGTTATCAGGCGTTAAACTGCCCAAACCCCTTAAGCCTTTTGAATTTTTTTTCGGGTCACCGCCTTGAACATTTTTTAATTGCGAAAAGGAAGCGATTGCGCCATAGCCCTCCATACAGATTGTTTGCATTAAATACATGAGATGTTAAACCTTTTTCCGGTCATAGTCGTTTCCAAATATTTGTTGTTTGCTTTACATAAAGGTGCGAAAGCCAACAAAATTCCCCCACCAATCCCTTTTCATCATCTGAAAACATTGGTAAATCTCAATAAATCAATCGTACTCCAGTAAACTTAAGAAAGGTCCCCTCATCCCGGGGGCAGAAATGTAATGCGCGGGATCTAGGCTATAAGTTTTTGCAGGCTTTCTGTAATTTTCAAAAATTTCCCCCCAAAAACTACTCTCCATTAAGTAGAGTCATAAGTCTCCCATCGTTTTTTCAATCTAACTTCTGCCCGCATCTTAGCATGCTGGTAATCAGAATCCTGAGTCCTTTCCCCCTAAGCAGAAAAAACGCGCCTTTAGGGGGGTGTATCTTCGTCAAACCTTTCCCCCGTTCATGTACTCATAAGGGAAACACCCTTTTTAACAAGCGTTGGGTCAAAAAAATTTTTCCTTATTGGCAGGCTTTTAAGGACATACCCTGACTCTAAAACCCATCATGGCTGCTAAGTCAAAAAAGACATGTTTTTAAAGTGAAACCTGTATTTTCTATGATGTGCGATGCATGACACCCTAAAAGGGATTGTCCCTGCTTATAAAAAGATGAGAGTCGAACCTCGCAAGTTATGAAAGAACAGGCGCTTCCATTTTTTGGTTCAAATTTGTTGAGATTGCATTTGTTGTCGCGCCCCTGAACTTTCCGCTAATTGATCTGGTCTTTACTTTGGGTTCGCCGCATCTATGAGAGGCCTAAACCACAAATCCAACAGTGAGTGGCTGAGGCATACTGTTGTTGGTCTTCAGGCGTCATCATGATTTCAGATAAATTCAGATTATTAGAACAATCATTACGCACTTGCTGCATGCGCTGTAAAAATCTTCTAGCCGCATCTGGCCCTCTATACAATTCTGGTTTCGAATGGGCGCCATCCGACCTGACAATGATAAAGGCAAATGAACAAATCTGATGATTACTCACTATGGCTGTTTTAGGAAGTCTCTGTGGGGTTGGCCCTTCATAAGGAACAATAAGCGACTCGAAGTCTGCGTAAACTACGTATGGAGAATGTTGCAGTTTTTTTCCAGTTCTTAAAAACTAACTTTAGATCCTGGCGGGGGCGTAGTTAGTTCTGTATTACAGTCAACTGGGCCGATACAAAAGTTTCTTATGTTCACTCGCGGCTTGAACAGATGGCATTCTTGTTAAACATTTTCTGCAGAATTCTTGTTTATGGTAATGCTTTGAAGTATGCCGCAATAATCTACTCATTGTGCGTATTAATGTGTAATGGGGGGTTAGCCCCGCTGGTGAAAAACATCAGTAGTAAGTCAACATGATTTTTGTCTGGTTCGCCAATCGTTGGACTGTTCTTGGACACTTTAATCGGTTGTAGATTTGTTTCCTCATCCCATGTGTAGACATTAACAGTTATTGGTTTGTTTTGCTCTTCAAACTGATCAATTTGGTCTACACTAACAGGAAAGGACACCCCACTAAAGTTAAGATCATTGATGTACGTGTGATAGTTAGACACTCTCTCTGCGTTTTTGCGGGCGTGATGCAGCCTTGCGAGAACACACCACATAAAACATTTGTTGTCTGTATTCCTTAAATGTTTAAAACTGCTCTTTTTGCAACTAATGCTGGAGGTAGGGGAATGTAAGCCCTGCCTACAATCGGCGCATACTAGCCTGTTTTAATCTAAACTCTAGGACTTCGCCCTCTGACCAACCAGAGCCTCTCATTTTGGCTTCTTCAGCGGCCACATCAAACTGTGTAAGCAGTTCGTCTGCCCAACCGGGTGTTAAGTCATTAGAGGAAAGAATAGTCTGCTGTTTAGTTGAAACCCAGACTTCTAGGTTTTTTTTCATTAATTGTTACATAGTCGATTAAAACAGCTAACATTACTTAACTGCGGGGTCTATTGTTAGTTTACTTGGAACTTGAGAAATAGCATGAACAACGCTTGCCCGTACGTTTGCTGGATTAATGACTTCTAAATCAATATCATTCAGTGCTCTTGATAAACGCTCTTTTCTCAAGCATTCCTTCAAACAATTCATCTGGGCCTTAAATATATTTTATCCATGTTGAGTTTCTTTTCTAACTCAAAATATTTATTTAAAATTAAAAAAAAAAATTCTTAATCAGAATAAATATCGACGGTCTTTTTGGCGCTTGACTCATAAACTAAAGTATAAACACCTTTTGGTGTTGTTAATGGGGAGCTGTTTAGAACAGAGTTTAATGTCTCGTTTACTTTTTTAAGCATTCCTTTTTTATCTGCTCGGCGTCTGGCTGTTGAGAAAAACTTGCCCTCGCCTTTCTTTGAAGATCAAACTTTGTCTTTGTAGTCATCAAAATCGGCCTGTAAACGATTAAATTCTTCATCCGTGATGTTTGAGTCAACAAGCGCTTTATTTATTGTCAGTTTAAACGAACTAAGTTTAGCCGTTTATTAGTTGAACCATAGCTGTGTGCTTTTGGAGTTTAGTTTTTAATTTTTTGCCAGCCGCACTTACAGCTAATGAACACAGGCCGAGAGCTAAAGACAAACCTCCTAGAGGTAAAGCTGCGGGTGCGCCTATGCCCGTTGCTAAGAGACCAACACTCGTTCCTGCTGATAGAGCGCTTATAGTCGATGTTCCAGTATTAACATATGTAACAGCATTAAAGGCAGCAGAATACCTTCGTTTGGTTTGTGCGTATTTTGAAAGGTCCTGCTCTAGTTTTTGTTGCATTTGCGTAATGTTTGTTAATCTGAAGGCTTTTATGTCAGGGGTTTCTACTATCCCTTCTCTTGGCGACTCCAGTGCTGTAGGCACATTTGGATAAACTTGAACAGACATGCTTTTTATAAAATAAAAATAATTTTAGTATTGTATATCTTTTAATCTGTTATTTTCAATATTCAGCTGCGCATCATATATTAAAAACAAATGTACATTAAGCGGTTTATTCGGCTTCTTCTCTTTATCAATTTGAATGTTTATTACGTCTCTCCACAGTTCTCTCCCCGCTTCCAATGCAACTGATTATCCTCTGTTGACCTTAGGGCAATCCATAAACCGTATTTCGTTGTTAAATAATCATCAAGTCTAACATTGTGAAGGTGCAGATCTTTAGACACAAGGTCTACTGTTGGATTTCTACACCTCCCGCCTCCAAACAGTTTTCTTATTTCATCAAAATGCTGATAAGGTTTAAGCCCGCTAGCGTAGATTGGTTAGGACTACCCTCAATCGAAACATTGTACTTTCGTTATTTTAGGATTAATAAACTTTTCACTTCCTCTTTCAAACGTTCTTCATCTTCACACAGCAATAAAATACCTTTAAGCGATCTTGCTGCGACACTAAAACTAAAATTCCATATAGTGTCTGCCCTGCTTCTGGGATATGTTGTATGATGAATCACTCTTTCGTAATATTTTGCTAATTTGACTGATATTGTTGCTCAATCCCCTTTGCAAATGGGGTTCAAAAACGTCAAACTCAAACGATGTGAAATGCTACTTTGCCCGTGTCTGATTTTTTTGATAACGCTTGTTTTCATTAAAATTAGTTCATATGACAATCTGTCTTTAATCTCCTTGAAAGTATGGCCATGCCTTTAACAACCAAAATCAAAGGGGAATAAAAAGCGATTTCCAACGCAAATTTTACAGCTGCAAATTTTTACCGCTTTATATCTCCCGCCTATTCTTTTTTTTAGGCTTCTTCAGTTTCGATTCCTTGAAACGCAAAGCACCCCTTTTCATTCCCATTTACCATAGATCAAAAAGGGAAAAAATATTCGCTTTGTGTAAAAGAAAAATTCTTGCCCCTCAAGTTTTATAGAAATTTTTTTCCCCCCAGTTTCTGTACAACTTTTCTTTTGGTCTGCTTTTAAAGCGATTCTATTTTAAAAGAAGACTGCAAGCCTGGCAAAAACCTTCATTTGCCCCTAGGTCTGGAAATTTGACAGAAGAATTTATCTGCTCAATAGTAATGGATATTTTGGAACAGAATAGTCCGCTTTTTCCCTTCACGCCAAAGGGGTTCTTTCAGTTTTTCATGCGGAAAAGAATCGACCATATGTTTGCTCCGCCATTTTTAAAAACAAAATAAAAAGTTAATTATTTAAAAACAGGGCAGAATTGAAGGTAAAGAAATTTGATGTTTTGATCGTGGAACGATATGAGTGAAAGACCCTTTGACACGGCACGGCCAATGCCCAATGCGGCAAAATTAACAAAAAGTAGGGTCGAGCATTTTACAAAAGTTTTAGGCCAAAAACCCCCCGAATTATAGACCCAAATGATTTTGAATTAGAAGAGGGCATTTTTCTGTAAAAAACGAGCGGACAACTTTTCGCTTTCAACTAAACCCGAAACCCACAAAGTTTTACCCAAAAGTACAAAAACAAAAACTCATGTGAAAGATCAAAATCGCCTTGGCATTTCAAACCCAAAAAAGATAAGGATGCAGTTGCAAAAAATTTAAAAAAAACAGCGGAAATCCCCCAAAACTAACCAAATACAAAACATGGAACTTAAAGAATTAAATCATCGCAGATGAAAAAAAAAATGCAATAGAAGCAGAAACCGTTTTTTAGAAAAACAGCATTAAAGACAAAACACGACTCAAACCCTGCCCAGCGAGAAAAACGGCCCTTTACATGCTTTGAGAAACTCAGAGGCGAATTAACAACAATTTAAAACAAAACAGGGAACTATGGGGATAAAAAAGAGAAAAAGAAAAACTCGTTGAGGCTACGACCGCAAAGGGCGGAGGGTTTTAAAAAAAAATACCCAAAGAAAAAACTGAACAAGAAAGATCAGCAAGACAAAGCGCTGACTACTAACCGAACCAATTACGAACTAATGAATAGAATAAGAAAACATCGAAAAAATTTTATAAAGACACAACACACAAAAGAATAAGAACACTGTTTAAAAGCACGGGGTCACATTTGCAAGCGTTTTAAAGGCCAAGATTTGCAAAAAGTACACGGGGTTGGGTATTTCGGCGGCGGGGGTCAAGTTCAGTGCCCCACCACCACGCCCCCGCCTGATAAAAAATGGGAAAAAAACAGTTGATCACTTTCGAAATTTATTAAAAAATAGCTGGGAAAGCAAGATTCTTTAAAACCCGGGGATTTAGGGGGTATTGTCAGCTGGTTTTGTCTACGCAAGCAAATAGGCTTTATCCACACTTTTGGCTTTTTCTTGTAATGTTTGGGTTTTCTATTTTTAAAAAAGACCAAGTAATCCAAGCCAGTTAATCCAAAACAGCGCTGCTTTTTATATTTCTGGTCATTTTTTGCTTCGCGAACAAGTCCGCGAGCTTTGCTGAGTCTTCAATGACTTTGGGGGTTTGACTTCGGGAATTAGATGACTTAATCTTGGGTGTTCTTTTATTGTTTGTAATATTACTGGCCCAGAATTTATGTTGTTTTCCCCAACCTTCTGTTCATTGCCTGCTATAGAATTTCATTATTATAGTTTATTATTGTACCTATCTGGAGTCTGAGGTCAGAAGGCAGCATGTATAAACCAGTGCCAACAGCAAAGTCTACTTTCGATCTTGCGTATTGTAAAACATGTTGGTACCTTTGAATACTTGAAGGCAAATCAACTGTAGAATTAATGGCGTCCTCTAAATTTGCTAAGTATTGTTTTTGTGCATCAAAGCCAGTAGAAAGATCATTTATGCTCGATCTTGCCTGTGCTTGCGAACCTAGCAAACACCAAACGTAAGTACGAATAGAGTCGTTTATTCGTTCTATTCCCGCTCTAGTTAGGCCCTTAGAAGCGTCTAAGATAAATGTTGTCCATGCTGTTTTATGCTCTTGCTCTATGGACCAGGGCTGAACAATTTGAAAGGAGAACGCAGTCAAAGTTATACTTTCTGTGCGTGCCCCGAAAATAAATGACGCCTAGGCCATGATTAAGATCCAACTTTTGTCTAAAGTCTGTCTTGATGTTAATATTGAATTCGTTACAGATCCTTTCAAAAGCCTTCATGTCTATTCTGTTGCTGAATGGATAAACGATTTGTCATTGGGTAATGGCGCCCGCAGTTCAGTCAAAATACGTCTGAAGGTGTAATAAAAATGAAATCTGTACACTGACCTCACCAAAGGATCGGGATGATTTAAGTGATCAGCATACGACACTCCACACCCAGTTGATGCACAAAACACAGCAAAGTTAATGGTTCTGATAAACTGCGTCGGATGACTAAACCACGCTTTCTGGATGGCGTTTTCAATAGGGGGTTAAGATATCTGCTTAATGGAGTACTCACCTTTTTATGAAAAGAGGCAGTCTGGGCCACAGCAATGTCAAGGGTGTCAGTGCTAATTTTTAAGATGTAGTGCGGCCCAACAGAATATTTTGCGCAGTTATTTGAATGCACTCATTTTTAATTGTTTTAAAAATGTTTGTAACATAAAAACTCAAGACCGCCTTCGTTTTTTAAACATCTATTGATAACAATTGCGGGGCCAAAACGGTCCGCCCATGAAATATTTTAAAAAGGGAAGGGGTTTAATATAAGCGAAACCAAGGGAATAATAAAATTACAAAAATTGTGGGGCCAAAGTAACCAGTTAACAATACCTGATGGTTATTAGGGTTTTGCTCACTAAAAGAAGCAATGAGTAATTCGGCTTTTACTCTCAAACTTAACAATGCAAATCTAAAAACAATATTAAACATTCGAGCCTGAAAAAGCAGATTACTATTTGATAAAGAGCTAGCTAAAATGTTAGGCTTTAAAGTTGACACCCAGGTCAATAAAAGATTTGTTGTTGCGCCAAACGAAAACTACTTTTAAGGGGGAAAATCCGCTCGATCTTGCATTACATTCATTACTTTATGTTCATTTGGATGAGCTGAGACACTGATGAAAACTTATATGATGGAAGGCCCTCAAATGTTTTAAGAGCTTTACCGGCGGGGAAAGCTGCATATTGCGATTATGAAATTATACAATTCCCTAATTTACAGTTTAAAAGATTAGTTTGTGGGAGGGTTGGATCATTTAATATAAAAATTGCAGACAAAGCAGGGAAAGTTGTGAAATGCGATAACCTACACATTGTTTTGGAAATAAAATAATAAACTGTACTAAAAATGTCGCGTGGGCCAGAAGAATCCGGAGTTACATTAGCGCCTGTAAGGTGTATAACCTTAGAAATTAAAAGACCTTGCAGATGTTGCGGACTTTGAACAAAATGGTGAGATAGGCGCTTTGTATGTGTTTTGAGTACACTAAAGACGGTGATTATAAACGCAAAGAGGTTGGCGACAGCAAAAAGTTTCCTAAACTAGAACAACTGCGCAATCTAGAGGCAAATAATGTTGGCCAGTATGAATATAAAATAGTTCGAAAACCTGACCTCAAATGGCACTTAGAACCATATTTAGAATGGGAAATAAAATTTGAATTCATAAGCCCATTTACATATTTTAGCCGTCAAAAAAGTTTCAGAAAAGCATTCAACTCTGGCCCTTTACATGTAAGTCTTATGCCGGACGACAATAGTCGGAAAGAAATTGAAATAACGCCATATGGGAAAAAAACAGTACATCCTCACAAGAAAAGAAACAGTTGTAAAAAAAGCTTCTACAAAATTACAGTTCTTTCCAAGCAGAAAACTAGGAGACACGTTCACAATAATATTTGAAATTTCTGTCTTTAAAGATGTGGAGAGGGATGGGGTTGTGGGCGTTAGTGACGACCTTATAAAAGGAATTAATATTAGCTGGCAAAACTTAGACGTTAAACGTCTTAAAAGTTACCATTGTCGTTCTTCACAATGGCGAGGATATTAAGATCATAACAACAAGCAACAAAATCAATGTTGACTTAAATAGAAACAATCTTACAGAACTAAATTGGATTAATCTTACACATTTAGGCCTCGTAGGGTTTTATTATACTGAACAAGTTTTGACGGAGAGTATGATAAAAATAATAACTGGATTAGATTAAATTCTGTTATAAAACTATGGAGCAGTTAAACTTTATGATAAAATCCCCTCATTGTTCAATGATTTGTGGGCAAACTGGTTGTGGAAAAACAATATTTGTCCTGACTTATTACAAACAGTTTATCGCTATAATTTTGATCATATTGTGATTTTCTGTCCAACACTTAAAAGGAACAAAGCATATCATGATAGAAGGTTATATATGGACAGACAATGACGTATATTTAGTTAATCCTAGCACTAAACTGAGTGAGTGTTTAGAATACTTTTATAAAGTGTTTGAAGGAACGCAAACACTCTTTATTATAGATGACTGTTCGGCAGAAAAAGATATAGTTAAAAGAGAAACACTTTGTCAAAGCTGGCTTTCAGCGGAAGACATGATGGGATAAGTGTGTGGATTTTATGCCAGAAATATAACTCGGTTTTAAAAGACTTGAGAACAGTTAAAGACTGTAGTGTTTTTCACATGAAAGACAGAGACTCATTTGAAGAATGTTTGCGCGAAAATGATGTTATTGAAAATGATCAGGAAAAACACAGGATAGCAAATTAAAGGCTGAAAGTTTAGTAATTAGTATAAAAACGGATATCG
>JAFLJL010000445.1:0-76599 GCA_018398815.1 Conus ventricosus | reverse complement strand
CCCCATGCCCCCCGGGGATTAACAAAACAAGTCATTTCCCCTGACCCTGGAAATAATTCCAATCCCGTTACCTCAAACACCCCTGTTTGCGTTAAATAATGTACCACTCGCCCTGTCACAGCAACAGGAAGAGTAGCCCACACTCTGTCACTCCTCGCACAGGGATCCCGTCACCAGCTAAGGCAGGATTACAGGCACCAGCTAAGGCAGGATTACAGGCACCAGCTAAGGCAGGATTACAGGCACCAGCTAAGGCGATTACAGGCACCAGCTAAGGCGGGATTACAGGGAGATATCTGTGGACACATACAGGCACATCCCACTAAGAATCTATCATGAATCCCATAGTGCCCTACACATACTAGATTCATGTTCATCATGAGCACCACCCATGGAGTCAAAGTCACCACTGTGAATATTCTGTCTCTTAACTAACTAACCTACTCCAATCACAAGATGCACCCATGGTAACCATTCCAAATGAAACTAGCATAGCACTTAGCTTTAGTCTAATTATTATCCATTTGTCACCAGTTTGAGGTACGGCGTTGTCACCCCACTTTGCCTTAAACATGTGGCTACAAAGATAAAAGGAAAAGATGTTCCCAGGATTCACCGAAAGGGGGAGAGAATGATTGAATCCATCGGTGCTCAACCAATCACGACTGCAAATCCCAAACGGACTATGAACATGGACCAAATGGAATATCCATGTGTCTGTGGAAAGCGTTTCGCTACCACCCGTGGCATGAAGATCCACAGAACAAAGATGGGATGTGTGAAGACTCATCTGAATGAGCAGCAGCGCACTGCATCAGCAGATTAAGACGTCGGAAGACCAAGGCCAGGATTAGATAACCACAGTGCCAAGGACATCACGCTGTTGGTTCAGATGAGGAATTTGCACAGGCCCTCGATGCCAGGCGCCTGAAACTCAACCTGCCACGAGCAAACGAAACGGAAGATTGGGAGAAACTGGATGCAAAAATCGTCCAAAGACTCGATGCACTGATAGGGAAAAGCACCTGGAACACAAACTAGCCACATATGGGGACATTGTGTATGCCACATGTAGAGACGCCTATGGAGTAAAACTACCCAAAGAGAAAAACACCTCCAAAGAAATCCAGACGCCAAGAAAAGATGGACAAGATCAGAGTCCAAAAGAACAACCTCAAGAAGCAAATGAAGACCGCACTGCCAGCTGAAAAACAAGGCTTGGAAAAAACTGTGGGAAGACCTGAAAGAAAAACATAGCGCCCTCAGTTAAAGCGGAATCTGCGAGGAAGAAGGAAGAGCAAAAAGAAGAAGACACAAGAGCGCTTCTTCAGTAGACCCCTTCCAGTTTGCCAGAACACTGTTTGAGCAGCCAAAATCTGGGACCCTAAGTGTGGACAAAGGAGTTCTTGAGCAGCATCTGAGGAAAACATACTCTGAATCACAGAGCAAAGCACCACTCGACATTTCAAGGTCTGGTGTGGCCAACCAACCCTGAGGAACAGTTCAATGGCAAGCCTCCAACGTTGGCGGAAATCAAGAAGGTGGTCGACAAAGCCAGAGCCAAATCATCACCAGGGCCAACGGAATACCTTACCAGCTTTACAAGAAATGTCCCAAGGTGCTGGAGTGGCTCACAGGCTGCTGCGATCGGCTTGGAGAAACCAGAAGATCACGGCCAGTGGATGACGGCAGATGGTGTGTACATCCCCAAAGAGCAAAACTCAAGTGACATCAGCCAGTTCAGGCCAATATCACTACTGAACGTCGAAGGAAAATCTTCTTCTCTGTCATGGCAGCAAGGCTGACCCAAGTACCTGATGGAAAACAAGTACTTGGATGTGTCAGTCCAGAAAGGTGGCATCCCAGGCGTGGCTGGCTGTGTAGAACACGCCACAATGATCTGGGACGCAATCCAAAAAGCAAAAACAGAAAAGAGAGACCTGGACGTAGCGTGGCTTGATCTGGCAAACGCATATGGATCTGTGCCCCATGAGATGATACAGTTGGCTCTTGGGATGTACCATGTGCCAAAGAACATCCACGACATGCTCAAGAAGTACTTCAATGGCTTCTCAATGCGGTTCTCTACCAGGAGTACACAACGGATTGGATCAACTTGGAAGTGGGCGTTGCAATGGGCTGTGCAATTTCCCCGATACTGTTCGTGCTGGCAATGGAACTCATCTTGAAAGCAGCAACAAACAACGCGAGACAAACAGACCTTGGCGATGCATACAAGATGCCTCCTCTCAAGGCCTTCATGGATGACACTACAGTGATTTCATCCAGTGAAGACGAGACACGTCATGTGCTGGAGAGGCTGGACGACATAGTTGCCTCATCCAGAATGAAGTTCAAGCCAAAGAAATCACGGAGTCTCTCACTGAGGAAAGGAAAAGTGGCCGAATCTGTGGTCTTCAGTGTTGCCAACCAGGCCATTCCAACAGTCACAGAAGAACCAGTCAAGAGCCTTGGAAGATGGTATGATGATACGCTGAAAGACACACAAAGAGCAAAAGAAACCAAGCAGATGGCGGAAGAAGGCTTGGAGACCATTGACCAGTGTGGGCTCCCTGGCAAATACAATGTCTGGTGTCTGCAGTTCATGCTGATACCAAAGCTCCTATGGCCTCTGATGATATACGACATCTGCACCAGTACAGTGGAGGCAATGGAAGCCAAAATCAACAAGTTTACAAGGAAATGGCTTGGTGTCCCACCCTGTCTGACTGACATAGCGCTGTACTGCCGCCAAGCAAAGCTGAAACTACCACTAAAATCCATCCTGGAGGAATACAAAGCAGGGAAGATCAGACTTCAAAGCATGCTGGAGGACTCAGGAGACAAGGTGTAGAAGCAATTAAGCCCAGCTGAAGACAGGCAGAAAATGGAAAGTTCAAGAGGCGATGGATTCTGCAAAAGAAAGTCTCAAGATCAGAGAAATAACAGGACACACACAGACCAACAGACAAGGACTGGGGGTGACCAAAACTGAATGGTGGTCAAAGGCTAAAGGAAAAGCCAAAAGAGACATGATGATTCAGGAGATGAGAAAAGAAGAAGACCAAAAAGACTCCAAAAAGCAGTCCAGCAGAGCCAGCAAGGGCAATGGACAACGTGGGAGAATGCACTCCAAAGAAGTCTCACTTGGAATGACATTTGGCACATGGCCCCCTCAGGATCAGCTTCATTCTCAGATCTGCATATGACCTTCTGCCCTCAAATGCAAACCTGGTGAAGTGGGGGAAAACAGACGACCCTGCATGTACCCTCTGCCATGAAAAACAAACAGTGGAGCATGTTCTAAGCTCATGTAAAGTAGCCCTGGCTCAAGGAAGGTACACATGGAGGCACAACCAAGTGCTCAAAGAGATTGTACAAGTAGTCTGGGCTAATACCAACACCACAAAAGGGAGAATCAGGACTCCAAAAGCACCCGCAACATTCTTCACGGCAGGAGGCAGCAAATCATGGCCAAGAACAACAGTGCCACTCGAAGCATGCACGCAGAGTCTGCTGGATGGGCAGATGACTGGGAGTGCACTGCAGACCTCCCAGAATGGAAGAGTCACCCAGAGATCATCAGCAAGAGTGGCATGAGACCAGACATAGTAGTCCACTCTAAGTCAACCAAGCAGCTGATCATGATCGAGCTCACGGTGCCATATGAGAACAGAATGGAGCAGCTCAAATCTACAAGACTGAAAAGTATGCTGATCTGGCAAACAGCCTGAGGAGAGAAGGCTATCAGGTCAAAGTCCTCACTGCAGAAATTGGAGCTAGGGGATTTGTAGGAACGTCTGTATACAGCCTCATGAAACAGCTCTCAGTTGCAGGGAAGGAAAAAAACAGAGCCCTGAAAGCAATGGCAGAAGCGGCAGAAAGGTGTTCAAGCTGGATCTGGTCAAGGAGGAACAAAAGTGAACTTCATAAGGCTTAATTTCCCTACAAATATCAGGTGTTCCCTGTGGCTCAGTGGTTAAAGCACGAGTCAGTAAGTAGAAAATGAGCATGTCCAGAGGGTCATGGGTTCGAATCCCAGTCATGGCTCGTCCTAAGATGGGGGAAAAAAAGGGGCAGCAGAGGGACATCCGGAGTCATGAACCGGGTGTGGCCCAACCCCCCTAGAGTTTCAGGAGATAAGGGCCGAAACACTTGCTTGAAGGGGGCTTCTCTTCTGAGGACTCTCTGCTGCCACGCTCTCCACGAGTTTCTTTCTACATTTGTATAAAGGAAAGAGATTCCCAGACAGACTATATACAGCTTACTTTACAAAACATCAGTGCCACACAGTAGTACACAATCTAAGTCAAACTTCAGTCCAACTAGCCCGGTCCGACTCCACATCCGCTATTAAGTACTATCCTTAGATAGCAGAACAATCTTAAAAAAAAAAAAAACATGCATGGCTTCCCACACAATTCCAATGTTAGGAACAAGGTCCAAACATATGTAACTTGGAAAACAAGAGATAAAAGATGCAGATGTTATTGCCCAAATAATATCTGTCGGTCACGGTCACTGCCACTGCTGTAAACATCACTTACAACTTACAACCTATGTCCAAACCATGGGGCAACCACACACACACCACATCACTACCCCAAAACACTTCTGGGCTGTCAATCTTTGTTAAAGTTGATCTTTAGCTGAAATATCCAGCTGGCTTACTCCAACTGACTGAGCAATGCACATAAGGTTGACAAACATATCATCATAAGGTTGACAAACATATCATCATAAGGTTGACAAACATATCATATACAACTTAAAACCAACAATTTCAAACAATGGGCTGCCTCCCCTGATTAACTTCCAGACAGGTGCCAACAATACTAGCAACCACACAAACACATACATAATTCCTGGTCTGGCATTAAGGCCTGCTAATAAGACTAACAGATCATACTGACACCGACCGGTTCCAGTGGCTGAAATTACTGAAAGATGAATGAATGTACTCACACATGCACAAAACACCCTACATTGATCTTACATGCCCAAACTCATATCATCCAATATAACCACTCAATGCAACCATTACACTGTTTAATTACAAAACCCATAGCCCTTCCCGGCACTAACGCAGCCCCGTGCCTGGCACCTCAGACTGTTTCCAGCCTCCAGCTGCCCAAATCAACCAATACAGATAAGGATTTCCTTCTGAGTTCCACGTATCCTGGCTCAATCCAACCACAACCAGGTTCAGATGATAGGATTACTAAAATGTCTACACTGAATTATACCAAACGTACCTTGAACCAACACGTGTCCGGCCCAACTCCGAGATGGGTTGTCCAGCACCACCAAGGCCACCCCCAGACCGGCACGTCTACAGCACCCAACCACAGCAACCAAGTCTTCACCCACCAAGGTTTCAGGAACACAGGTTACAGTTCAACACAAACACAGCAACCAAGTCTTCACCCCACCAGGGTCTCAGGAACACGGGTTATATTTCCCAACCCCAAAACACAGAAACCCAAGTCTTCACCCCACCATTCTGGGGAAAAACCCGGAAAACAGTTCAACCCCAAACGAGTAACCAAGTCTTCACCCCAAACCGGGGCCCTCGGGAAACCCACCGTTACAGTTCAACATAAACGCAGGAAACCACTTTTTTTCAAAAAATTTACGTAACGACAGTCCTTCTATTTTAAACTTCCAACAGCGAGAAGAAAAACTTTTACACAAAAAAACAGAATCAGCCCCTCTCCAGACTCAAGGCAGCCCCGTTTAACCCTTTTAACCCAACCCTGAACACGGGTTTTCCAAAAAGGGGGTTTTCAAAGAACGGGGAAATGTCTGTTCTACCCATTTTCCCCACCCCACCAATTTTCGGGCGAAAGTGCCCTAAAATCAGCAAAATTACTGTTCTCGGGACAAGTAAGACGTCAAAAACCCAAAAAAAATAACGTTTTATCTACAAAAAACATACTGTGCATTTTTACCCATTTTAAAAAAAAAATTTTACTAAAGTTTTCAGAGAGTACGTGGGGAAAAGTACCCGGGGATTTCCCCACGCCCCATAATAATGTGGGGAAAAAAGCATTGGGGCCTGAACGCCCCCCTTATAAAAAACGGTGCCTTTTTTCCCACGGCTCCTTTTCATTACTGCAACCTGTCAGGGGGGTGAAAGGGTTTTTAATTCCCTATTTGCCGGCCTCCCTTTCCCCAGCACTCGGGGTGTTTATTTCACCCCTTTTTCTGTGGTGGAGAAGTTTGCGTATGGCAATAGCAGACAGTGGGGATTTTTAAGTTAGAAAAATTTTTTGAACCCAAAAAAATTTTTTAAACCCTTTATAGATTAAATTTTTTTGGGGGGGAAGACATGGAATCAGCTAAAAATTTTTTATATATAACCCACACGCACAACACACACACATCACATTCACACGCACGCCCCCGCCCCCACACA
Source organism: Conus ventricosus (assembly GCA_018398815.1). Taxonomy (NCBI): domain Eukaryota; kingdom Metazoa; phylum Mollusca; class Gastropoda; order Neogastropoda; family Conidae; genus Conus; species Conus ventricosus. The sequence continues at coordinate 70,181 of JAFLJL010000445.1, read as the reverse complement.
CACACATACACACACACACACACTCATCCCACGCACCACGCAAAACACACACACATACAAACACACACCCTCACTCACACGCACCCCACGCCACACACACACACACCACACTCACACACGGGCCCAAAAAAAATAAATTTATTTGGCCGCACCTCCCACCCCTCTTCCCCCCCCCCTCAACACCCCCCCCCTTCCTGCCTAACATGACATCAGCCTTCCTACGCCAACACCCCCCCGCCGGGGGGCCTTTTTCCCCACCCCGGGCCAATCACGATTAAGCGTACCCTTTCCCGGCCGTTTCACGACTGGGTTAACCCACACTTTTCTTCCACTGACTGTGGGGCAAGCGGGAGTGTTTTCCCTGCGCGGGTTTTAAAAACCCGGGTTTCTAAAGAACAAAAATTGTGTATCTTAAAGGTTTTTGGGCTCGGGGAAATGAAAACGTTGAAGGCAGTTTTTTGTTGACAAAAAAGTACTATTTTTTAATCCGTGTTTGACAAATTAAAGAGATTTTTTCCTTTCAAAATAAATGGCCCCGCTTGTTGAAAGGGGCCGAAGCAAAAAAAACCACACCGTTGATTTTTTGGGAGCTGGTTGAGGCAGCTAAAGCCATTTTTAAAAAAAAAACATGGGGGTTCAATTTCTTAAGACGGAGGTAAACACGGCTGATTCGAAAGCAAAAAAAAACTTATTTTTGAAACATTTTTGCTGGCCCCCCAAAGAAAAAAAAGTTCTCATTTGTTTTAAGACTTAAATTAAAATTTTTAACAAACAGATTCTTTGGTTCATGTGGAACTGATCTGTTATTAAATGTGTTATTTTTCCCTACTTTTTTAATTCTAACCAGTTCATCGGGCCTTCAATTGTCCCCTTTTTGCAACTGAATGGCGATTTCGAATGTTCTGGCAAACAAACTAATAGGGTTAGGCGGGACCTTATTCATCAACCAGAATGGAGAAGTAGTTTTTGGGCCCCGCACTATCTTTCATATAAATGCTTCAAAAAAAAATGACGGATGTACTACAACGGGCGTTTTAAACCCGGGCCAAAAAAAACTTGGCACGGCAGTAATTGCAAAAAATCCCCCCAAATTTTTTCCAAGCCGGGGTTGAGAAAAGAAAAAACCCCCGCAAACTAGGCAAATGAAAAGTTTTATATTTTTGACAAAAAAACCCCCAAAAATTTTATTCTGACTAATTTCTAACCTAAAAAAACTATGGTAACAGATAGGCTGACCCCCAGGCCCGAAAAAAAAACGCTTAATTTACGGCAAGCGAAAACGCGCGCCCTTGTTCGCACAGCGCACGGCAAGCGACCAAAAAAATCAATAAAGGGGGAGACTGGGCATCCGGGTGAGGGGGGGGGGTTTGGGGGGGTGTATTCATTTCAGGTTGACACGCGCCAGGGGGCCCGTTAGCAAATGTTCTAGACTGTTACGGTCACACCCATTTTGTGGCCACCACTTGCAAGACGGGGTTGTATTGTCCTTTGGAAGGTGGGGTGGTGTGTGAGAAGATTAAAGGACGGGTTGTACTCCCTTTTGTAGTTCAGAAAATTTCTCCACCTTGTGGTGTTTGTAAAACAAGGGCAAAGCAGACGACCCCGGGAACACGACTGGGCCCGGAGATTCGGAAGTATTTTAAAAAACCCCGGGCCCGCTTTTAGGCTGTAAGGGCAGCCATCTTGCTGCTCTGACGTGTTCTAAATAAATTAACAAACCCAAGCATGAATGGGTAGCCATCTTGCTGCTCTGACGTGGTTCTAAATAAAAGAAAAAAGGGAAAAATGGGGAAAATGATGGGTAGCCATTTTTCTGCTTAAACGTGGTTCTAAATATGGGTAACAAAACATGCATGATCGGTAGCCATCTTGTTTGCTCTGACGTGGTTCAAAATAAGAAAAGAACATGCATGATCGGTAGCCATCTTGCCAAACCTACAACTTGCGCTCTGCGGCATTTTAACCCTTTTCATTTTCCCACAAGCACTGCCTGTCTATTTTTTTGGTTTTGTGTTTTTTGGCCCTCCCCCACGCATGCCACCCCCCCCACCCCCACGCACGCACGTCCTCAAACCCCCCCCCCCAAACCAACCCCCCCCCAACCCCACCCCACCCACCCCCCCCCCCCACCCCTGCACACACTTAACCTTTTTTAAGTTTTTTAATTTAAGTCCCCCCAAGCCCACCCCACAAGTTTTTACTCAATTTATTCAAAAGCATCCTCAAGCTTTCAAAAGTTCTTCCCCCAATTACCTCAAGTTATTCTCAAGTTACTTCTAATTTTTTTATTCAAGGGGCCTAAAAGTCATCCTAAATTTCTTACCAATTTAAACCTAAGATCAAAAATAAGTCATCCTTTAAGTACAACCAAGTTCTTTTTAAAAGTTTTTTTTAAAATTTTAATAAAAAAAAATAAAATTCAATTTTTTATCTTAAATAGAAATGTCTAATATAGTACACAAAAGCCCTCAAAAAACGCGTCCATCTTTGAAAAGCCTTGCTCAGCGTTTTTCTGCATAGATCTTAATAAAGGGCCCTTAAACCCAAAAGCAACCGCATTGATTAAAATTTCGGGTCTAGGGAAAAATGCCCTTTTATAGACCCCGGGTCTTTATTTTTTTGACACCATCATTTTATAATACGCCATGATCTATTTTTTAAAAAATTTTAAAAAATTAAAGTTTTTAAAAAATTTTAAACCCCCATTAAAATGGATAAAAATGATTTTTTGTTATTGGGGGTTTTTGGCGTGCAGTTGTTTTTTTTTCTTATTTGGGCGGGGGAAAATTTTTTTTGGGCTTTTGTTTTTTGCCACTTTGGGTTTAAAAATTTTATAACCGTAAAAAAACGCCCCCAACAGCACAAAGCGCCAAAAATGGCAACATTTAATTTAAATTTTTTTCCATGAAGATTTTTGGGGCCCTTGTATGCATGGTTTTTATAGCCGGCATTAATCAACTTTTTTCTGGCGTTGGCGGTTTTAATTTTTTTCCATGAAAAGTTATTTTTCTGAAAACTTTAAATTTTTTTTTTTGTCTGTTTCCACTCTGCTAATTTTTTTTCCTGCTTTAAAACACCCCCGGGGATAGGATGCTTTTTCACTGGCCCCCACCTGTTTTCATTTTTTTTCTGCTGATTTTCTGGTTTGGGTTATTTTCCTCCACCTGATTCAGTGTTTTCGGGTTTTCTGCTGATTTCCACTCGTTTTTTTTAAAGGGGAAACAAAATCTACATGATTAAAGTTTTTAAATCCCATGATTAAGGGCGATAACAATTTTCCCAAAAATCTAAAAGATAAATCACCCCCAAGAGACTCAAAAGATTTTGTTAAAACTGGATCTTGCAAAAAAATTTCAAAACGAAAGATCTTGTTCAAAAACAAGGGGAGAAAAACTACTGACTTTTTAAAGTGTACAAACTAAAACCTTTTTCCCCCACACTTTTCACCATTCTAGACCCCGGGCTGCCCCTTCATACCTTTATATATTTTAAAAAATGCCCTTGGGGCCCCCCATCTGTTAATCTTTTTCAATGCTGAATTCAGTTCCGGGGAAACTGTTTTGTTTTCCCAAAAGCTCCCAAAAAAATACAGCCTCTCCTATTGGGCAAAAAAAAGCTTATCAAAAACTTGGTCATTCATAAGTTCGGGAAGGTTTAGGCTCCCTTGGAGCTGAAAGGAGATAAACATGTTCATGTTTTTTAATAATTAAATTTTTTAATTTTTTTATAAAAATGAGCACCGAAAAAACTTTTTCCCTAACCTTGTTACCATTCGCTTTTTTGGGGGCCCTAAGTGTAATACTCAATGCTTGGAAAAAGTTTGGGTTAAAAATTTAAACCCAGCAGATCTTGGCAAACTAAAACTTTGAGGATTCAGCAAAGCAAATTTGTTTACCCCAAATTTTGGGCCAGCTTCATTTTGTTTACAAAAGTTTTTCAAGTTCCCAAGGAAAAATTTCCCGGGCCCAATAAAAAAAAAAAAAAAAATATTTAAAAAAAAAAATACTTTTATAAAAAATGGTTTCACTCCAATAAGGGATAGGCGGCCGGGGGTTTAATGCGCTTGCTTTTAGCGGAAGTAATTTCGCATTTAAAACTGGGGGAAATGAGGGCGAGAAAAAAAGACATAACAAAGCAAAATGGAGGAACTACAGCTGAAACAAACGCCTATAAAAGCAAAAGACTTGAGCATTTTAAGTTTTTTTAAGACACACTGAAAGAACGGGGGCATGCAGTTTACATATTTAAAGAGTTGATCAAGCAATAAAACAATTTTAAACTAAAAACAGGAAAACCCCAGTCCAGACATTCCCCCCCCACCAAAATTCAGTGACTTTTATAAACCATCAGAAAAACAAAAAACCCAAGAAATCGCTTTTTTATTGTCTTTGGATACCGTTGTGAAATTTTTTTTGCACAAAATTTTGGGCTGAGTAAAAAATGAAAAAAATCTATTTTTCGCCAAAAGGATATTGGGAAGGGAAAACACAATTAAAAAGCTAACCCAAAGCATTTAAATCAGTGAACAAACAGAAAAAGAATGGTTACTAAAAAACGTTTTGGGAAAATTTAAATTTCCCAGCGCCTAGACAAAAAAAGACCACATTTTGGGTCAAAAACAACCCCCAAACGACACCCATCAAATGGATCTTCAATTTTTAAAACCCCTTGTAGGTTTAAACCCAAAAAGATTTAAGTACGCACTCCCAGTCCTTGACAAAAGCTTCAAGATACAAAGATGCAGAACCATTAACAAAAAAGAGTGCTTCGGGCTTTTTGCGTCGCTATACAACTGATATACCAACGGGGCCCCCTTTTAATTTTCCCCTCGCATGATTCAAGCCCAAATGATGGAAAAAAATTTTAAAAGGGCCAAAATGAATAAATTTATTGTTAAAACACGGGTTTTACATTAGAAAAAAGGCTTTCCCGGGGGTTTTTTTTCAAAAGACCCACGGGCTTTAGTTGAAAACTTTAAAAAAACGGGTTAGCCGAAAGACTTTCTCCTACCAGTATCACAGAAAAGGCTGTTTGACAATTCTCGCAACACGGGAATGGTTAAAGCCCGGGGCCCCCATTTTTGCGCGCAATGAAAAAAGAAAAATTTTAAAGGGGCTAAAGCCAGTACAAGCAATCAAAAGAAAAACAAAAATTTTCTGAAGGAGAGCTTCATCCGAAAACAAATTACCATTTGGATTGAAAGAAAGGGGTCCCTTTATTTACCGGGGGGGGGCAGAAGGGGACACTCGCATCAGGGCAACCGACCATTTTGGGGAGTTTGACCCATAAAATAAAAAGTTTTTGAAAAGATGAATCCCCCTGTTTTATTTACGAAAATTTGACACAACAAAACAACCAGCCCCCTCAAAGATTTTTTTGTAAAGGGGAAAAATGCAGATAATCCCCCCCGGACACAGTTTCCTTTTTTAAAAATTAAATTTTAAACGTTCTCCAGTCCCCAATTGCATATGAAAATTTCGGGTTTAAACCCCAAACACACGTTTTGTGTTTTTTTTTCTATCTAATGATTTTTTGTACAAACAGTTGTGTTGATCTCATGTAAAATTAGATCGCATTTTTACGTTGTCATGATGGAAATTTCTTTTTGCCAAACAATGCTTTTTTTTGTAGTTTTTCATGTGAAAATTTTTTGATTTTGCCAACGCTGCGAGATATTCCCTTTTTTTCCTTAATGATTTTCTCCCGGGGCTCGAAAAAACGGGTACATTTTTTACCTTAACCCCACATACTCCTTTGTTTAAACCTTTCCAGAAATTTTAAACCTTTCCCATCTTTCCAAAACCTTCTTTTTTAAAAATTAAATTTTAAAAGGGCCAGCCCTTTAGGATAATGGGAACGGGGTCATAAAAACCGCATGCCCTTTAGCCACTTCGGTTTCCATGTCTTTAAGATGCCCTCAGAAAAGGGATACCCTATAACAAAACTGCCCTGTATCTTGTAAAGTTTTTCGGGCCCAAAAGGATACAGGGTTTAAAAAAAATTTTCCAAAAAGAAATTCTAACATAAAAAGGGCTTTGAAAATTTCCCTAAAACAGAAAACCCCCCAAAAAAAAAACGGGTTTTTGTCTAATTTAAATTTTCTTTTTTTTTCCCTCCCTTATTTCCAAAAAGCTGATCATGAAAAACTTCTGAAGTCCCCGAAATTTGGTTTTTAAGTCAGCTTTAAAAAATTCGTTTTTTCTCTGGTGCAAAAACTGAAATCTTTGCGCTTGTTGGGGGAATTTTTTCCATGCTTTCCCAAACAACTGTTTTTTCATCACTGAAAAAGTCTTTTCGAAGCAACTGTGGATTTTTTTCAAGATCAGTGTTTTTTTATGATGTATGGTTTCATAACTGTTCTTTATCAAAAGCAATTATGCGATGAACGGGTGTCAACTTCAAACCCTGCCTTAAATAAAATTGGGAGAAGTCTTAAAAGACAGACATAATTTTTTTTGCCTCGAAATTAGGCACAAGTTTTTGGCGGGTTTTCGGATCCAACTGTTTGACTTTTTTGCTGCTAAAAGGGTAGTCTTTTTGCAGGCCCTGGAGTTTTATGAAAATAAATTTTACGTCAACTTCTAGAATTTAAACCACCGTTTTCAGGGGTTAAACTGCCCAAAACCCCTTTAATGGGCCTTTTTAATATTTTTTTGGGTTACCCCCCTTGTACATTTTAAATTGCCCAATGTATGATTTTCGCCATGCCCAACCCTCAGATTGTTTGCATCTAAATTTCATGAGATAGTTAGACTTTTTTCTTGGTTTATAGCGCTAAGATTTGTTTTTGCTTTAAAAGTAATGATGCGGGGGGCCCCTACTAATTCCTTTCCCCGCAATCCGTTTTTATCATCTGAACATTTTTTAAATCTGACAATAAATCAATTTTTTTCTTTCCCGAAAAAATTTAAGAAACCTCCCCGCTCATCCCGGGGGCAGAAAGTAAGCCCGGGGTTTCCCGCTATAATGTTTTTATGAAAGGGCTTTTTGTAATTTTTAAAGACCCTCCGCCAAAAAAACCCTACATCTGCCCTTAAATATGAAACAGATAGTCCTCCCATCGTTTTTAAAAATCTAACTTTTGCCACGCATCTTGAGCTTTCTGGAAACAAATCACTAATGTTTCCTTTTCCTCTAAACTAAAAAAAACGCGCCTTTAGGGGGAAGTGTGTCTTCATCAAAACCCTTTTCCCCAAATTTCATTTTAACCCTAAGGGTAAACGCCCCCCTTTTTAACAAGAGTTGAAATCAAAAAGTTCTTTTTTGTTTATTGGGGAGTAATTTTAAAGGGCAAGCCAGTGACCCCTAATGAACCCATCATGTGTTGCATAGGTCATAAAAAGAAAATGTTATTTAGATTAAAGCACATTAAATTTTTTTGATGACTGTGCAATCATTTAACCCCCCGAAGCTCGTCCCCTGCTTTCAAATTTTAAGAGAGAGTCCCTAACCCTCGCAAGTTATGAAAGAAAAAGGGCAGCTTTCCCTTTCTTAGGGTCAAACATTTGTTGAAGATTGCATTTACTAAGCGCACCCTCCCGAAACTTTCCCCCTAAAGTGATCATGGTCCCCTTTTCTGTTGGATTGTCGCTGATGAGAAAGGGCCCAAACCACAAAAACCAAAAAGTGAGTTTGGGTGAAGCAAACGCTGTTGGCCCTTTAGGGGTCATCTTGATTTCAGATAAATTCAGATTAATTTGAACCCAAACCATACCACTTGGGTGCATGGGGCGTAAAAATCTTTTAGCCGCATTTGGGCCTCCCGTATAAATTTTGGTGCGAAAGGGGGCCCCCTCCGACCTTTACAACAAAAAAGGCAAAGAACAGAAACTGATTATTAAATCCTTTAAACTGTTTTTTTCGGAAAGGGTTTTTTTTGGCCCCTGGGCCCTTTATAAGGAACAATTTATTTAAATTTGAATCTGCGTAAAAAACCTATGGGGAATTTTGCATCCTTTCCAGTTCTTTAAAATAACTTTTTTCCAGGGGGGGCCCTAATTTGTTTTTGTAAATTTCAGTCTAAAAGAACTTTTACAATGGTTTTTCTTTTTGTTCGCTTTGCGGCTTTGGGAAAAGATGGAAATTTTTGTTAAAAAAATTTTTTGCAAATTCTGTAAGTTAGTGTTTTTTGAAGTATGGGGCCAATAATCGGGTCATTGTGCGTATCAAGGGGAATGGGGCACCCGCTGGAAAACATTAGAGTAAGTCCACATGAATTTTGGGTGGTTTTGCCTATTGTTTGGGCTGTTCTTGGACCCTTTTAATTTGGGGACCAAATTTTTTTCCCATCCCGGGGTATAAAATTAACAGGTTTTTTTGGTTTGTTTTTTCTTCAAACTGATCAATTGGTCTACAAATAAAAAGGGAAAAGGGTATTTTCCCAATTTAAAATTAAAAATCTTTGGCGTATTTTCCGAAAAATTATCACTCCTCTGCGGTTCGCGGACATGATCCCGCCTTTTCAAGAACCAAAACCCCATGAAACATTTGTCGTCTGAATTTTTTATGGGTTTAAAAAAAACTCTCTTTGAAACCAACTCCGAGGGACAGAATGTAAGCCTTCCTAAAAATCCCGGGGCATACTTTTGCCGTTTTTAAACAATCCCCTAAGACTTCGCCCCTTTACCAACCAAGCCCCCTCTTTAGCTTTTTCACGGGAGCTCAAACTGTCAAGCATTTCGTCGCCCAACCGGGGGTTAAAGGGCAATTTGAAAGGGAAAAAAATAGTCCCGTTGTTTTCGAGACCCGACTTCTAGATTTTTTTTCATTTATTGTTACAAAGTCCCATTTTAAAAAAGCTAACCCTTTCCCTTTTAAATGGGGGGTCCCATTTTAGTTTAACCTGGAACTTTAGAAAAAAACAAGAACAACCAAATTTCCGTACGTTTGTTGGTCCCCTGACTTTTAAATCAATAACATTCAGCGCCTTTAAAAAAACGCTCTCTCCCCGGCTTCCCCTTTAAAAAAATTCGTTTCCCGGGCCTTCCTAATCTTACCCCTGCTGCTTTTTTTTCAAAAACCAACATATTTTTTAAATTAAAAAAAAAAAATTTAATCAGAACAATATCAACGGGCCTTTTTTTCGCTTGGACCAAAAACTAAAGTTAAAAAACCTTTTGGGTTTGTTAAAGTGAGCTGTTTTTGAAAAAGTTTTTAAAGTTTTGTTTATTTTTTTTAAAACAATTTCCCTTTTTTTTCTGCTCGGGGTTTTGGCTGTTGAAAAAAACTTGTCCCGCCTTTTTTTAAATCAAACTTTTGTCTTTTTTAGTCATCAAAAACGGGCCTAAAAAAAGATTAAATTCTTTTATCCCCTGATTTTTTATCAACAACCTTTAAATTTTTTGGGCAGTTTTTTAAAGAGGCCCAAGTTTTTAGCTGTTATTAGTTTTAACCATACGTGGCTTTTGGAGTTTAAATTTTTAATTTTTTGCCAGCCGCACTTACAGCAAAAGAAACAAAGACCCCAGAGCTAAAAACAAACCCCCCCAGAGGGGAAAGCTGCGGGTGCGCCTATCCCGTTTCTAAAACCAACCCCTCTTTTTTTGCTGATTTGACACTTATAGTCGATGCTTTCCCGTATTTAAAATATGAAAAAGCATTAAAGGCAGCCGAATACCTTTGTTTTGGGTTTTCTGTATTTTGAAAGGGCCCCGCCCCTATTTTTGTTTTATTTTTGTAATGTTTTTTTTAAACTGAAGGCTTTTATGTCAGGGGGTTTTTTATAACAGGGAAAAATTGGCCCCGCTATCTCTCTTTTTGGCGGCGCTGAAAGGGACATTTGGGGTAAATTTAACAGACAAGCTTTTTATAAAATAAAAATAATTTAGAAAAAAACATAATTTTAATCTGTTTTTTTTGAATATTTAGCTGCGCATCATATAATAAAAACAAATGTACTTAAGCGGTTTATCGGGTTCTTCTTCTTTATCAAATTTTAATGTTTATTACTCCCCCACTTTTTTTCCCCCCTTTCCCCTACAACTCATTATCCTCGTTTTACCTTTTGGTCCCAAACCATTAAACCCTTTTTGTTTTTAAAAAAAATCAACAAGCCTAACATTGTGAAGATGAAATCTTTTAAAACAAATAGGTTTTGCGGGTTTGGGTTTCTTTCCCCTCCCCCCCCCCCAAACAATTTTCTTATTTCGTCAAAATGAAGATAAGGGCTAAGCCCGCAACGTAAATTTTGGTTTGGGCTTTCCCTCAATTGTACATTCCTTTCCTTTTTTTAAAGGGTTAAAAAACTTTTCGCTTGCTCTTTTTAAAAGGTTTTTTCACTTCCACAGCAATAAAAATTTCCTTTTTAAACGGGAATTTTTAAGACCTAAAAAAAAATTCCATATATGTCCCCGCCCTGCTTTTTGGGGTATGTTGTATGATAATCAAACTTTTTGTAAAAATATTGCTAAAACTTGACAGATATTTTTCTTTAAACAGCTTTGCTAAATCGGGGTTTCTAACAACGTCAAACTCTAACAGAAGTCGAATGCTGTACTTTGCTTCGGGTCTGAGATTTTAAAAACCCGTTTTTATTCCCTTAAAAGTTAGTTTTATATACAATCTGTCTTTTTAAAGCTCCTTAAAGTATGGCGCCTGCGCCTTTAAAAACTCAAAATCTAAGGGGAAATTAAAAACGTTTTTCCCAAAAGCAAACTTTACAGCACATCTTTTTGGCCGTTTTTTAATATCTGCAGCGCCTATTCTTTTTTTTGCGCTTTTTCTTTTCAATTCCTTGAAAAGCAAGATCGGGCCCCTTTTATTCCAAATTAGCCATAACAGAATAGGTTAAAAAAAAAGTTCCCCCCATTGTGTAAAGAAAAATAATTTTTTGCCCCTCAAGTTTTTATAAAATTTTCTTAACGATTTCCCCCCCAGATTCCCGTACAACTGTCCGTTTGGGTCTGTTTTTTTGAAAACGAGTTCATTTTGGAAAAAGACGGGGCAAAACCGGCACAAAACACTTCATCCGCTTTCCCAGGGCTTTAAATTTTAAAATAAAAATTTGGGTCCGCATCAAAAGTAAAAATGGTTATTTTAACAGGGAAAATTTCCCCCCTTATTTCCCTTCCCGGGCCCAAGGGGTTTTTTCAGTCTTTTAAAACGGGTTTTAAAAATCGACCCGTGCTTTTGCCATTTTTTTTTAAACAAAAAAAAAAGTTAATTAATTTTTAAAAAATGGCCGGAATTGAAGCGGAAAAAGAAAAAGATGTTTTTTTATCCCGGAGACGACATGAGGAAATGACCCTTTAAAACAGCATCGCTCAACGCCACATGCGCAAAGAATTTAAAAGCAATACGGTTCGAAACATATTACAAAATTTAGGCCAAAACCCCCCGAAATTTTTTAGATCCAAAAAGATTTTGAATTTTTAAGAGGGCATTTTTTCCTGAAAAAAACGATCAAGGGGAACTTGTTCGGCCCTTTCAACAAAAACCCAAAACCCCTCAAAATTTTTTTAGCCAAGATCAATTATACAAAAACTCAGTGTAAAAGAAACAAAAACGCCTTTGGGAATTTCAAAACCAAAAATTTTTGATAGGGAGGCAAATTTTTTAAAATTTAAAACACACTACAAGAAAATCCCCCGGCTAACCAAATAAGAACAAGGAACTTAAAAAATTAAATCAATCGGGAGATGAAAAATTAAAAGCAATAGAAAAGAAACCCATTTTTTTAGAAGAAAAAGCTTTTAAAAACTAAACACGACCCCGCCGCTACCCCCTGCCAGAAATAACGGCCCCCTTTACCCCTCTTTGAAACCCATCCCGGGGGAATTAAAAAAAACAATTTAACAAAACTAGGGGAAAATAGATGAGCATATAAAAAGAGAAAAAGAAAAACCGTTTTAGGGTGACGACCGCAACTAGGGCGGGAAATTTAAAAAAAGAATAAGACAAAGACCAAAAAAACCCTTTAACAAAGGAAAAATCAGCAAGACCTTTGAAGTCTGACCCACTAACCGAGACCAAATTTCGAACTCAAGTGAATAGAATAAAGAAAACTATCCGAAAAAAAATTTTAAAATGAAACAGACACTAGCAAAAAAAATAAAAGGGAAAACTGTTTAAGAGCAAGGAGACATTTGTAAGCGTTTAACACCTAGGAATTTTCAATAAGTACACTGGGGGGCTATTACAGGGGGGCCCTGGGGGTCAAAGCCATTTCCCCCCGCCGCATCCCCCCACCTGAAAATCATGGGGAAAAAAACAGCTTGATCACTTGGGGAGGAAAAAAAAAAATTTAAACTGGTAAAAACAAAAGGGCTCTTTACCGGGTATATTTGGGGGTTGTTACTGCTTTTTTCAAACCCCAAACAAAATGGGTTTGGGTTTAAGGGCCCAGCACTTTAAAGGGCAAAAAAATTTTCCCTTTAAAAGCGGGGTTAAAATTTAATAAGATAAAGAAACCCAAATAAACCCCAGGCCAGATAACCAAGAACAAGCGCTGTTTTTTTCCTATTCAAGGTCATCGCCAAAAGGGCCCGCGAGCTTTGCTGATTTTTCAAGACTTTGGGGTTTGGACTTCGGAATTAGATGGGTTAATCTTGGGGGTTCTTTAAATTTTTTGTAATTTCTGGCTCAGAATTTTTGTCGTTTTTTTTCCCCCCCCCTGTTCAAACCTGCATAAGAATTTCCCTTTTAAAATTTTTTAAAGTACCTATCTGGAGTCTGAAGGGCAAAGGGGAAACATGATAAACCCCGTGCCAACCCCAAAAAATCCCACTTTCGAAATTTTTCGTAATTTTAAAAACATTTTTTGGGATCTTTTTAATACTTTTTAAGGTTTAAAACAACTGTAAATTAATTTTCCCTCTAAATTTGCTAAGTATTGTTTTTGTGCTCAAAGGGCCCGTAGAAGGATCAGTTAAAAGCTCGATCTTTGCCTTTTGGGTTGCGAACCAAACAAACCCCAAACGTAAGTACAATTTGAGTCGTTTTTTTCGTTCAATTTCCCCCCCAGTTAGGCCCTTGAATTTCCCAAAATAAATTTTTTCCATTGCTGTTTTTATCTCTTGCTGTAGGGGCCCCGGGGTTAAAATTTGGGGCCCGGGAAAAAAAAGTTTTAAAGGAAAGGAAAACCCTCATAGAAAACTTTTTGGGGCGTCCCCCAAAAAAAAAGGGCCCCTAGGCCCCTGATTATGATCCAAATTTTTTTTTTAAAGCCTGTCTTGATGTTAAAAAATTTAATTCGTTACAGATTTCCCTTTTAAAAGCCTTCCCGCTATTCTTTCGAGTGGGTTAAAAAGGTTTTTCCTTTTTGGGAAAGGGGCTTCAGTTTTAATCAAAATACGCCCCGAAGGTGTAATTTAAAAAAGAAAACTGAAAACTACCTCACCAAAGGGTCATGGTGTTTAAATGATCCCCATAAAGAACCCCCCACACCCAGTTGAAGCCAAAACAAAAGCAAAGTTTTTAAATGGGTTTTGATTTAAAAAGCTGGGGGGACTAAACCCAAAGCTTTCTTGAATGTGGTCGTTTTTAATAGGGGGGTTAAGAAAAACTCTTCAATGGGTACCACCTTTTTATGAAAAAAGGCCCGTCTGGGGCCCCACAAAGTCCCAAAAAGTATCATTTCTATATTTTTAAGATTTAATTTCGGGCCCAAAAAAAATTTTTTCGCCAGTATATTGAAGCACTCATTATTAATTTTTTTTAAAAATTTTTTGTAACCAAAAAACAACTCAAAACCGTCCCCCTTTGTTTTAAAAACAGCTATTGAAAACAATTGCGGGGCCAAAAAAGGTCGCGCTCCCCTGAAATTTCCCCCAAAGTCGTTAAAGGTTTTAAAAAAAGCAAAGCCAAGGGGAAAAAACAAGATTTTAAAAATTTTCCAAAAAACAGGGAAACCCAAAAATTTCCAGTTTAAAAATACCTTTTGGTTAATACGGGTTTTGCTCACTAAAAAAAGCAAAGATAACTTTTTACATTACTTTTCAAACTTTAAAAATGCAAATCTAAAAACAATGTTAACATTCAAGCCTGAAAAAAGTATCTTACATTTTTTTATAGAGACTAGCTAAAATTTAAAAATTTACAACGGGAATCTACCCCCCTTATTTTAAATGCCCGGGGCCAGATGAAACAAATTTTTAGGGGGGAAAATCCCTCGATCTTCATTTCATTCCAAATTACTCTATGTTCTTTTTGGATGAGCTGAGCACTGATGAAAACTTATAGGGATGGAAGGCCTCAACTGTTTTAAGAGCTCTTCCGTCAGGGAAAGCGCATATTGCGATTATGAAATTATACAATTCCCAAAATTATACATTTTAAAAAGATTAGTTTGGGGGAGGGTTGGATCATTTAATATAAAAATCAAAGACAAAGCGGGAAAGTTTGAAATGTGATAACCTGCACATTGTTTTGGGGGTAAAATAATACCTACTAAAAAATAATGTCGCGTGGGCCAGAAGAACCAGGATTACATTAGCGCCTGTGAGGTGTAAAACTTTAGAATTAAAAGACCTTGCAGACGTTGCGGATTTTGAACAAACGTGAATAGGCCTTTGTATGTTTTGAGTACACAAAAGATGGGGGATTATAAACGCAAAGAGGTTGCGACAGTAAAAAGTTTCCTAAACTAGAACAGCTGCGCAATCTAGAAGCAAATAATGTTTGGGCAGTATGAATATAAAAAAGTTCGAAAACCTGACCTCAAATGGCACTTAGAACCATATTTAGAATGGGGAAAAAAAATTTGAATTCATAAGCCCATTTACATATTTTAGCCGTCAAAAAAGTTCAGAAAAGCATTCAACCCCGCCCTTTAACATGTAAGTCCCTTTTAAAACCCGGGCGACAATATCGGAAAGAAATTGAAATAACGCCGATGGGAAAAAACAGTACATCCTCCACAGAAAAGAAACAGTTGTAAAAAAGCTTCTACAAAATTAAAAGTTCTTTCCAAGCAGAAAAATTTGGAGACACTTTCACAATGATATTTGAAATTTCTGTCTTTAAAAAATGTGAGAGGGATGGGGTTGTGGGCGTTAGTGATGACCTTATAAAAGGAATTAATATTAGCTGGCAAAACTTTAAAGTTAAACGTCTTAACGTTGTTGTCGTCGTTCTTCACAATGGCGAGGGTATTTAAGATCTAACAACCCAAGCAACAAAATCAATGTTGACTTAAATAGAAACAATCTTACAGAACTAAATTGGATTAATCTTACACATTTAGGCCTCATAGGGTTTTATTATACTGAACAAGTTTTGACAGAGAGTATGATAAAAATAATAACTGGATTAGATTAAATTCTGCTATAAAAACTATGGAGCAGTTAAACTTTATGACAAAAACTCCTCATTGCTCATTGATTTGTGGGCAGACTGGTTGTGGAAAAACAATATTTATCCTCGACCTGTTACAAACAGTTTATCGTTATAATTTTAATCATATTGTGGTTTTCTGTCCAACACTTAAATGGAACAAAGCATATCATAATAGAAGGTTTATATGGACAGATGATGAAATATATTTAGTTGATCCCAGCAATAAACTGAGTGAGTGTTTAGAACAGTTTTATAAACTGTTTGAAGGAACGCAGACACTATTTATTATAGATGACTGTTCAGCAGAAAGAGACATAGTTAAAAAGAGAAACACTTTGTCGAAACTAGCTTTCAGGGGAAGACATGCTGGGATAAGTGTGTGGATTTTATGCCAGAAATATAACTCGGTTTTAAAAGACTTTAGAGAACAGTTAAAGACTGTAGTTTTATTTCACATGAAAGACAGAGACTCATTTGAAGAATGTTTGCGCGAAAATGATGTTATTGAAAATGACCAGGAAAAACATAGGATTAAACAAAAACTGAAATCTGAAAACTTTAGTAAATTAGTATTGAAAACGGATAACCCTACACAGTATGTTTGTTTGTAGATAATCGTTATTTTTGGTTATTGAAGTCTTACTTGTCAGAGAACAGTAATATGCTGATTCTAGGTCACTTTCGCCCGAAAACTTGGTGAGGGTGAAAGTGGCGTAGAACAGACATTTCCCTGTTCTCTGTTCACCAGGACTTTCAACATAGAATCCACACACAACGTCAGAGACTTCCACTCTGAAGCAGCTGCAAAATAACACTGAGCGACAGTTCACCTAATCCCCAGCCTGCTTTACAGTCAAATTGGCTGTGATTGGACAATTCAACGTAAGGTCAACTATGATTGGGCAACTCACAGTGAGGATGATGCATGACCCAATTTCCCCACTTACACGGACAAAACACTAAAAAGTTCAAGATACCTCCCTACCCTCTCCCAAGCTGTGCTGTCACACAGATATCTACTGACGCACACACACGCATGCGACGTGAGCGGAAATATTTGCCGGCTCACCCTAGCACATATAGAGGATCTAGGAAATATTGACTCTAATGCGAACCACGCACGATACGTTGACATGGAACATGATCAGTCCGCACATGCAGAAGTTCAAACATGAGTCGCCTCCACTAGATCTATCTGTAACATAGTACATACATGTACAGGCTCAAGTAGCAATGTCAGTGAACCCTGACACATGTGCGCAGAAAGAAGACAGTGCGCAGAGATGTTCACATATTCATAATAGGCATATCCATGCATAGCAAATATAAATCGTAATATAAAGCCTAATATCTATTCAGTTCCTCTTTGCAGCCTACCTGACTATGAGGGGTGAAATCAGAGGTTTCCTCTTGTCATAATCAAATTCTTACAATGTTAAGAAAAAAAATGCAAACACTGCTTTATGTTTTTTCCCTTCAAATCAGCATAGTAGCTTACTGCCTGGTGTCATGCGCGTGATGGATCGGCACAGGCACCAGGCGCTTCGAGAGCGTTCGGGCAGCAGCGCAGCGTCTCCATTACCGGGTTGCCTCATGACAACGTAACTTTTTTTTTCTCTCTCCTTTTTCGTGCGAATTAACTCTCATTCCATCTCAAAATATTTTCCAATACATATATAAGCCTCATTAAAAAAAAACACACACACACACACACATTTAGTTAATCATGCAACGTTTTTGTCATCAATGTTCATTTTCTTGATAACATTAAATATTGCTTAAACAATTAACACAGTGAGTGTTGACCGTAGTAGGGAGATGAGGTACCTACACTGAGAAACAAAACAGATGCACAGATACGAGAGAGAGAGAGAGAGAGAGAGAGAGAGAGAGAGAGAGAGAGAGAGAGAGAGAGAGAGAGAGAGAGGGAGGAGGGGGGGGGAGAGGGGGAGAGAGAGAGAGAGAGAGAGAGAGAGAGAGAGAGAGAGAGAGAGAGAGAGAGAGAGAGGAGAGAGAGAGAGAGAGAGAGGGGAGGGAGAAAGAAGAGAGAGAGAGAGAGGTACCACCATGTAACGAAAGAAGTTATAGTAAAATGTCTCTATACGGAAGCCAGTGTTTGTCGAATAGACTTAGGTTTGAATTGACACTAGCAATATACTTTTCCAAAGAGTATCGATAAAGTAGACTTCTTCTGAAGTTCTGGATTAACATTTTGTAGTTTGGATTTATAAATGAATAATTTGGCATACAGTATTAAAAAGTCCATCACACAGTCAGTCTGTATATCATCTGTTACTCCAAATAATACTAGGTTCTTATCAATATAAACATTATGGCAGTGCTCAAGCTTATCAATGATATTTTGCTGAAACTCCAACCAAAATGCCCGTACAATGTCACAATCAAAAATCATATGTTCTATGTCCTGTAGTCTTTGGTCACAGAAATTACAGTTTGGTGTGTTAACAATTTTACACTGATATAGGTACTTCTGTGATGGCAGAATTCTGTGCAACAGTCGGAATTGAAACCAGCGTAGTTGCACATCATTAGTAGTTTTTAAAACAGTGTAAAAATATAGCATTCCAGTTTAAATTTTCGAACGAGTTGCTCCATTTCAAAACCGCAGCTGGAACAGCTCCGCTGTCAACAAGTACAGTTTGAATAAATTTATGCCTTTCCTGATAGAAAACCATGATTTGGTTTCAGGAATTTTACAGGTATTTGTAAGTTCTACTTGTAATTTATTTTGGTATCCTTTGATTGCGTTCAGGATTCCATTGTAAGACAAAAAATCTGTTTTTCTTATGGTAGGATATTTTGTTTTAAATTCATGATATGACATGTACTGCCCTGCTTCACTGACGATTTGTCTGATGAAGTAGATGTTATTTTCACACCATTCTTTTACAAATATAGTTTTTTCACCCCTCAGAATGTCTTTATTGAAGTGAATGCATTCAGCCATAAATTCGTCAATATTTCTAGGACGACACACTCTACAAACTCTCCCATAGTGCCTAAACACGTCATTCCAGAAAGGATTCTTAACGGACTTGGTTAAAGTTTTGATATAATCTGCCCCTAAAAATTTCATATTTTCCATTTCAGGGTACATATCAAAGAGAAAGTCTTTAAGCTTGGAGTCACCCTCGGACTGTATTTTATAAAGCCAGCTTAATTTCATAGCAGCAATGAAAGCTCTGATATCAATCATGTGCAGTCCACCACAGACGTATGAGCTACATGCAACTGGTTTCCTAATTTTACTATTTTTACCATTCCATAAGAATGTAAACAACTCTTTCTCTAGTTCAGAGATAAAAATGTCTGGTGGATCTGGTAGATTTATTAACAAATACGTTATTTTGGACAGGACAAGAGTCTTCACTACTGCTATTTTCCCTAATGGTGTTAGCTGTCTTTTTTTCCAGTGTGATAAAATCCTTTTCATCTGAATTAATTTGTCATCATAGTTGATGGTGCTAATGGACTTGTATCAATTGAAAATTTAATGCCAAGTATCTTGAAGATACCCGGGTCCCAAATGAAGTATTTATCGCGCATAAAACCATAAATTGCAGTTTTTTTTTCTGCTACCTATCCAAATGATCTGACTTTTATCAAAGTTCATGTTTAGTCCTGATATTTCAGCAAACTGTGTCAGCACGGCAATGGCTTCATTAAATGAATTTTCGCTGCCGTCTAAACACAAAGCAGTGTCATCTGCAAATTGTGACAATAAGCTTTCCCTATTTTGAATTTTTATGCCCTTGATTAAATTGTCATGTCTGATCTTTAGTGACAGTATCTCTGCACAAAAAAGGTAAAGATACGGGGATGATGGATCACCTTGTCGAACACCACGTTCTATTGCAAACCAGCTAGAATATTGACCGTTGACAGAAACACAAGTATTAATATGTGAATAAACAATTTTGACCCAGTGAATCATATCTGGGCCAAAGTTGAAAAAATCCAAGCAGTTGTGCAAAAACGACCATGAAATACTGTCGAAGGCTTTCTCAAAGTCTATTGACAGAAACATACCTGGGATGTTTTTTTCTCTCAGCATATACTAAGGTATCATATAACATGCGAATATTCTCACCTATGTAACGACCTTTCAAAAAGCCCGTCTGGCTTTCATGGATAATGGAAGGCAAAACAGACTTCAAGCGGTTGGCAATGCATGTCGATGCAATTTTATAAGAAATATTTAGTAATCAGATTGGACGCCAGTTTTTTTTACAGAACGTTTTGGTTTGCCTTCCTTAGGTATGCATATAATGACACCTTGGCGTTGTGTTACAGAAAGTTCAGCATCAATAAAACCTTCATTTATAGATCTAACAAGAAAAGCTCCAATATCAACAAAGAAGAACTTAAAGAACTCAGCTGTAAGCCGTCAGGGCCAGGGCTTTTACCATTTTTCATAGATTTTAAAGAGGCCGCTGCTTCCGTATACGCAATTTTTCCTTCTATGCTATGCTTATCTATGTCAGTTAATTTTGTTGCTTCCGGTATATGAAATGTTAAACAAAAATCACGCACAGTCCTGTGGGAATATAGTTGTTGGTAAAATTGTTGTACTTCTTTCAAATGGTTTCTTGTTCTGAGATAACGTTACCAGACTCTGTTTCCAAAAAGGGCATAGTTTTATCAATAAAATTTCTTTTTTCAAGGTTACAAAAATACTTACTGACCTTTTCACCTTCATTTATCCATCTGACTCTGTAGCGAATTAGTTTGCCTTCGATTCACATATTTCTTATTTCTTGTAGTTGTATTTTTAAGTTCTCTAGTTCATGCATGTTATTATCGTTGACATTCTCTTCGATTCTTTTAATCTGTTTTTCTAAGTCATTCTCTTGCTGGTTTGTTGACCTTTCTTAAAAGTTGCATAAGAAATTGTTCTACCTCTTATTTCTAGTAGTAGAGTCTCAAAGAACAATTTATCACTATATTGTAAATGTTAAATCATCATTAGCAACATTGTCAATACCGGCCATGTTGTATACTGGTTCAGCATATTGCTGTTTGATATTGGTAATTACTTTTTAAATTTCTGCTATGTACTGTGCATCTTTTAATAGTGAATTGTTGAATTTCCAGAAAGGTCTGTCACGTTTTAATTCATCTATTTTAAGGATAAACTGCACCAGTGAGTGGTCAGATCGATAGCCTGGTTTGACATCAATGCCTTTGACGTCATTCATTATATCCTCAGAACATATAAAATAGTCTAGCCTGGCCTGCTTAATTGTATTGAATTTACGCCAGGTATATGAGCGTTTGTCTGGATATAATGTTCTGTACATGTCGTAAAAACCATAACGTCCCATAATATCAATGATTTTCTTTTTCTTTTTTTTCATGTTATATTTTTTATTTTTTTTGTAGCTTTTTTATTTTTATTTTTTTATATTTTTTTAATGTCACCTCTCTCATCCCTTCACTCAACAGTTCCTTCATGTTCTTGCACATTCATCCCTCAACATAAATCTAGCAAAGTATTTACTTAAAACAAATTAATAACAAATTCATGTATGTATAATAAAGAGTTCAGTTCAAAGTATCCTATGACATTTGTCTTTATGTTCTTTGTTATTTAAAGGAATGAATGGGAAAATGAGTTGGCACAACTGACAACATGTATTCATGTTGGAATTATATAATCATGCTAGGAAAGCATTAGCAAAGAGGTTTTTTTTCTATTTTTTTTTCAGTTTTTAAACAAACAAGCACATACGAAAACAAAAAGGACATATGTAGCATAATAATTGTTCAAGAACATGGAAGAAATCAGACACATTAAGAGAACAAACACACAAGTACACCCCCCCACCCCACCCCCCCACCCCCCCCAAAAAAAAAGATCGCAGACACACACACAAACATACATGAATTGTAAGCAGGATATGCATAAACTTACACACACACACCCTCATACATGTACAAATGTATAACCTCAAAAACAAGGAAAATATCAAGGGGTGGCAGGGGCGAGAGGCTGAGAGAGAGAGAGAGAGAGAGAGAGAGAGAGAGAAGAGAGAGAGAGAGAGAGAGGAGAGGAGAGAGAGAGAGAGAGAGAGAGAGGAGAGAGAGAGAGAGAGAGAGAGAAATATTAAGATGGGTAATTACTGCAAGAGAATGGATCATTGGATGGCTAGTTATGTTGGAAGATACTATACTAACGTCTTCCGTTCTCAGCTATGTAGCATTATCTAGGTTGGGATACTCAAGTTGGGACTATGTACACAGCAGCCAACAAACAAACAAACAAGCAAACAAAAAAGTCACAATAAAGCTAGGAAATGATAGAGGAATAGGGAAACCAGGTTTTGTGAAATTGATCTGAATCATAGTTCAGAGAGGCTAAGTATTTTTCCTATTTAAATCTATAGCTTAAGGTTGTAAGGAAAACATGAAGGTCTGGGTGGTAATTTTGCAGTTTACATTTGTAAACATAAAACTTAGCAAACAGCAGAATAAAGTTAAGAACTTTGTCAGTTTCCACATTTTGTTTCACTCCAAACAGAACTAGCTCTTTCTCAAGAACCAGATTAGCACAGTGCTGACATTTATCCATCAGCAGGTTTTGAAGATTTCTCCCAAACCGCTGCACAATATTGCAATCGAAAAGCATATGTGTAATAGTCTGTTGTTCATGATCACAAAAGTTACATAATGGTGAATCAACAATTTTGCATTGAAATAGGTATTTCTGGGTTGGCAGCAATCTATATAGAAGTCGACATTGGAACCATCTAAGCTGGACGTCAGTAGAAACTTTATAACTATGAAGGAATATTTGTTTCCAATTAAGATTTACGAAAAGATTATTCCATTTATCAATAGCAGCAGGAGAGGCATTATTTTCATTTAAAGCTTTTTGTACATATTTGTTGCCTCCTTTAATGCAAAACCAGGCTTTTGGTCTAACAGATTATATTGGTTTGTTTTGATAATATTAAGTTTTTGGCAATAGTTGCGAATGGCATTCATTATGCCTTCATATAAGAGAAAATTTGTTCTTATACCTTGATATTTATTTAAAAATTCATGGAAGGTCATCCAATGCCCATTTTCATTAATCAAGTGTTTAATGAAGAAAAATGCCATAATTACACCATTCCTGTATGAAAATAACTTTTTTATCTCTTAAAATTTTAATATTGTAATGAATACACTCTGACATGAAATCATGCTGGAGTGGACAACCAAGCTCGGGGTAGCCTACATCTATTTTTTTTTAATTGAGGCCGCCGTCTGGATAAAAATCTGCTTCTGACAACCTTACGTACCAACAAACATACAAGCAAATATACAACACAGAGACCAATATATCATTCATTAAATATTGTGTAGTACAATGTAAGGTTTGCAGTGTGTCTGGTGAGGACAGGGCTGTTGCTGCGTGTTCAGTTTGTTTGGCAAGCTCTCTCTCATACCCCTTTGGTGTGACACTGGGCAACTGGCGTGTTTCCCTTCGTCTTCAGGAGATGGAAATTGCACTGGTGTAGTCAAGGTCGCTCACATCAGTCATTAAGGCGTGTGAACTTCTTGAAAGTATCCCCTGCAGCTGCCATTGCTGTCTTGTGGTGCCTCGAACTCTGGACAGACGATCTTGACCAGTGGAGAGGATGGATCTCCCTTTCTTCCAGGATGATCAGCTTGTTGCTCCTGATGGTGACCTATGACCCAGGTGGGTCTTCCACAGCTTTAAGGACTCAGGTTAGGCCCAAGAGATCCTGGCAAAAACATGTCTTCTGACGAGAGATGGCTTCCTTAATGAATTATGCTGATGACTCCCACTGACCTGTGTGGGGATCAGCATTACACCAGGGGGAGGGGTCTGGACAAAGGACAGAAGGTCGGGGGAGTGCATTGACTACTGGTCACTTTGTCAGTGGCCAGGGAATGGTCAGGAATACGGGAATGAGCTGTGGAGTGGACTATTCTATTCCAGTTTAATTCCTGGGCTTCCTGGGCAATGGCTAGCTGGCGGAGAGGATTGTTCATACAAATTTGCTGAAGCACACGCCAAGGACATTCATGCCCAGTATAACCAGCAATCACTTTTGCAGTCCTGTATGAACTGATCCGGAATTCCTTGACCACCAGGGCTGGGACGTTGGTGCAGAGATACTGAAGACCACAAAGTCGACAAGGTAGCCACCAGAGCAGGGTACATAAGACCCTTTCACTGCACGCAGGTTGACATGACAGTCTCCTTGTCTCACCTGCCTTGGTTTCCAGGTTTATATATTGCAATGACCTCGCAGCCTTTGTCAAGGAGGGCGGACACTGGTGTTCCGGGGAGCGTGATGTCAGCTGCTGAATATATTCCTGCAAGTCTGGTGCTCTTCCTGTCCCTCTGCGGCCTGGATGCTGATGGGATCGGGGACCAGGAGTTTTCCTGTTGGTCATGATGCTGCTGATAGGGATGGTGTGACAGGGTCTGTGGCGATGTCATTACTGTTGGTTGGGCCGGCACTCTGCTTCCTGGTGACCGTGGCGTCAACACCACCAGCAGGTTAAACACTGTTGCCTCTCTGGCAGGTGATGACTGGTAAGGTGGGGTGGATCCTGCTGGGTGTTGGACCTTGTCGCCTCTCTGGCAGGTGATGACTGGTCAGGTGGGGTGGATCTTGCTGGGTGTTGGATTTTTGGAGAGCTGCAACAACAGCGGGCCATAGTTGATTCCTCAGCTGCTTTTCGAGACCTTCAGTTTCTGCAGTGAGAGCAACACGCTCGGTCTGTAGGCAGTGCCTGGCATCAACGTCAGTGTCGCTGCTTCTGACTGCACTATGCTGTCCAGCATGTTGTCCTTCATCATCCTGTGATGACGTCATGTGTGAAGGCAAAGTTTTTTAAGCAGATGATATATTGTTATAGATGATTAGAAAGAAAAGAGAAATTACACTTATATATGTAAAATTGTGAATGTTACAAGCGTAAATTTAGTAAACCTTTGTGGTAGGCTGAACAATCATTAACGTTCAAATACCTTGAACAAGCAGAAGAGTTTGAAGTTGATTTTGTTCAAAAAATGACAGTCACGGAAAACACTTCATAGATGGGCTCGAGTGATAGTGAACTCGACTGTAACGAGACAAACATTGAAAACTGACAGTTTCAGTTGCCGTTTCATCAAGGAGGCGTCACTGCGTGTGAACTAGTCTATATACACCTCATCCGCTACGTTTTGAAATCACACTGCGCATGGATTTAAGCTGATAGATAAATGAATTAATATCTAAGAAGAGAGAATTTAAGAAGAGGGTCTCGTGCTATGACTTAGCGCTTGTCTGATCTAAGCATTAGCTCAAAACGCTGGTTGTACCTAGAGTACCTAACGAACATTGGTGTCACACTGTCACTTTTGCCCACACGCATTCATGACAGCATTTACTCCATACGCACACGCAATCTTTCCAATCAACCAAAAGGCGCACTACCGAATGTTTTTCTTCTCCCCTCTCCTTCAGGGAAAAACACTTTACTAAATCACATCAACAACTTATAAACAGATTTTACACATGTATCTCTCTTTACACTGAGAGATAAATTAATCCATTCCAGCTTCTATAAATTCATGGCCTTCACATTACATTGGCCCAAAAATCCAGACCAGGAGAATAAATAACTCCTGTACTCACTGATGCCCTGCCTGCATCAAGTATAAGATTCCATACTTTCCCGATTCCCTGTCTCTCTCAGACATCGTATCGCCCCCTTGAATTCTCCGTCACTGGAGATATGAGTTCCGACTTCTCTTCCTCGACTTCTCCTGTCCCTGGCGAGATGAGTTCCAACTCCTCTCCCTCGACTTCTCCTGTTCCTGGAGAGATGACGAGTTCCGACTCCTCTCCCTGGAGTCTTTAACTTCTGGGGCTGAACTACCAGTGTGTTCCCCACACCATGGCCATCTTCAACCCCTCACGGGATGAAAGGTGAAGGGTGAAGGGTGAAGGGCTGAAACACGAATAAGGTTCGTGTAAGTAACCTGCTTCTTAATTTAATTATGAATCCTTTCTTTCTTTTTCTTTAGGTTTTCCCCTGTAGCTTTCCCCAACTATCTATGGCTCACCTGGTAATGACTGGTCAGCAGCGAGGACCAGCGTCCTGACAGGTTCGAGTCTCTAGGCCATCTGCTGGGCTAAAACTGATTCTTTCCTCCCTCCTCCTAGTGAGTGCATACTCAGTGTTCAAAACACATGACCAGCACCCTACCAGCCCTTATTAAACTATCTCTCAGTGGTCACTTTCACCCAATGACCACGCTTCTTTCTTTAATGAGTATATCTCACAATTATTTTGTGGACGCCCGCTACACTAGTCAAGCCACCTGAATATTCTTCCTTTTTAGTTGTGGCATGGGGAAATGATTCATATCACTAAACTACATGTGATGGAGCGTCACATGCCTTGATGTGAGGCTACGTCACATGACAATTGGCAGTGCCTTTTTTTCCATTGTATATGTGTATAGTGAATGTACACATGTGTGTGTGTGTGGGTGTATGGAAACGGATCCATGTGTGTATGCGAGTATACGTGTGTGTGCATGATGTGCATATATGGATGTCCATGAGCAGGTGTCCGCATGCATGTGTGCACGCTTGTGTGTGTATGTGTGTACGCACTCGCATGTGTGTGTGTGTGTGTGTGTGTGTGTGTGTGTGTGTGTGTGTGTGTGTGTGTGTGTGTGTGTGTGTGTGTGTGTGTGTGTGTGTGTGTGTGTGTGTGTGTGTGTGTGTGTGTGCCTATGCGCATGCATATGAGCGAGCACATGTGTGCATAAGTGTGTGTGTGTGTTTGTGTGTGTGTGTGTGTGTGTGTGTGTGTGTGTGTGGTGTGTGTGTGTGTGTGTGTGTGTGTGTGTGTGTGTGTGTGTGTGTGTGTGTGTGTGTGTGTGTGTGTGTGTGTGTGTGTGTGTGTGTGTGTGTGTGTGTGTGTGTGTGTGTGTGTGATTGCATGTGGTTTTGATTGTGGGAAATGAACTTCAGGCTATGACTTAAGAGCAAGAAAAAAGAACACTAGCATCAAATACAACAGTCATGTGCACGCGCGCGCACACACACACACACACACACACACACACACACACACACACACACACACACACACACACACACACACACACACACACACACACACACACCACACACACACACACACACACACACACACACACACACACACACACACGCGGTGCGCACGCATAACAATAAGAACCCCCCCCCCCCCCCCCCCCCACCACACACACACACATACACTCGCCCGAGCACACGCACATTCACACACCCACTTACTCACTCACTCACTCACTCGCACCCGCACACCAAGACTTGCACTCACGTCTCTGGACTCTAATTAACACGCCTGCATCACCCAACTGATGAGCACAGACCATCGCACACACGTCTACAGTATACACTGGGGTCCCTGAGATATTAAAAGTCTACTGTCAGTTGACATGTGTTCGATCATCTGCGTATGCTACTGGAAATGCACAGTATAAGTTAACAATCTTTAGCAATTTTCACAGAGTTGGCCTTGAGATTAGTCAAATGTTTGTTTGGTTGATGATGTTTCTTGCTCTTCCTTTAAGTCTGGATGTGGGGCTAAGTCCTCTCTGAATGTTCAGATCTGAAAGATGGTCTATGGTATAGTGGCTTTGCTCTCGTTTGCTTAAGTGGTTCTTCTGATTTCTTATCACATTAGATCGGCCGAGCTGCAATCCAGGTTTTATCGTTGCCTTGCCAGCTAGTGTGTCTATTCTCTCGTTTCCTTTAACTCCTATATGTCCAGAGTAGTGCATCCATATGAATCTCTCCAAAGGAAGGTTGCGCATTAGTTCAGGCCATTCAGGGCTTCCCATTCCAGTTTTTGAAGCAGGTTCATGGCGTCAGTCAGTATCATGGCTTATTGAGGTTGGGCCTGTGGATGTAAGCCTCAGTGCAGTGCTCATGTCACTACTTCTACCTCCATTGTTAGACTTGAAGTCGTTAAACTTTACGCGCCAATGTCTTCCTGGATAGTTCGGACATTTTGCTTCACTGTGTATCGCCAGCCTGACTTGCCTCTGGTGACAGAACCATCAGTGTATATTACAGTGACATCTTTTGTGCCAAGGTCTTCCAACTGCAACAGAATTTCTGTGTTGGTTTTGCCTTCTGGCCATTCTCAACAGAGTCTTCCAAGTTCTGGGACGATGATGATTTTATTGAGGTCTTTGAAGGTTCTGAATGCTTTCTCCATTCCTTCATATGTTTTGCTCTGAAGAGAATGTAGATATGCGGATTCAAGACCACCCATCTTATTTTGCACGAAAACCCCCTTTTCAAAAACAAATCACGTCCTTCTCATGTCAGTTTTGGCCAAAATTAACACCTGTTTTACAACCAAACTTAACATGCAAAACCTCCAAAAATCGACGCAATCAGTACATTAAAATGGGGGGCTTACGTGCAAGATAACATTTGGCGATCGTGAACCCGCATATTTACATTCTCTCTCAGGGGCATACAAATTAAGGGTTTACAGAATTAATTAATTTTTTAATTGTTGTTTATATTCTGGTTTTAAAAAAAAATGAAGGCCGAACTAGGCACAGAGCTTATTAATATACTTTACGAGTTGGATTGGGAGCGGGAGGCTGATAGAGAAGAGTTAAAGAGCAGGTTTGAAGAATTAATTACTGATCTTTTTGAGCGCATAAATATGCGAGAAAGCGTGACGCAGGCCATCAGTAAAATACCAGATTCTTGGCCCCAACCAGTTATAAAGCTGCTTGCCATTTTAGCTGATAATATGACTCCAGAAGATGTGAATCTGACTGTTTCTACTGGCTCTGAAGGAGTAGCTGTTCGCTTTAATGAAGATCAGGTTTTACGATTAGAAAAGACTATGAATAATAGCTGAATTTACAATTATTTTTTTTAAATTTATTTTAGATTTAAAAATGGCTGCCGAACTCAGTGAATCTGATTTAAAGAATTGTAATGAACTATTTGATGAAACAATGAAAGTATTAAACATTGATTTCAGTGAATTTGGTTTTGAGAATGATGTAAACAATATAATAAAAGATCATAGTGAACTATTTAACAAAGCAATCAAAGTGATGAACATTGACTGTAGTGATTCAGAAAAAGCTAAAATATTAGCAGGTGTTATTGTAAGGTTAACGTGTTTTGAAGTGTTGCAACGCTTGGGCGAAGAATAAAAGCGTGTTTTACTTACTTTTATTTACATTTATTTTTTTTTAATTTACATAAATATTGTGGCTAGAGAACGGAGAAACACGGGTTCAAGCTCAACCGCTCTCAACCGGTCTTAACCGGTTTCGAGCGGCCGACCTTGAACACGTGTTTCTCCGTTCTCTGCCAAGTAAGACTTCAACAACGAATTAAAAATAATAATCCATCACACATTATTTTTCTATAACCAAAAAATAACGATTATCTACAAACAACATACTGTGTAGGATTATCCGTTTTTAATACTAATTTACGAAACTTTTCAGATTTCAGTTTTTGCTTAATCCTGCGTTTTTCTTGATCGTTTTCAATAACATCATTTTCGCGCATACAGTCATCAAATGCGTCTCTGTCTTTCATGTGAAATAGAACTACAGTCTTTAACTGTTCTCTAAAGTCTTTTAAAACCGAGTTATATTTTTGACATAAAATCCACACACTTATCCAGCATGTCTTCCACTGAAAGCTAGTTTTGACAAAGTTTTCTTTTTTTAACTATGTCTCTTCTGCTGAACAGTATCTATAATAAATAGTGTCTGCGTTCCTTCAAACAATTTATTAAAGTGTTCTAGACACTCACTCAGTTTATTGCTAGGATCAACTAAAAATATGTCATCATCTGTCCATCTAAACCTTCTATCATGATAGCTTTGTTCCATTTAAGTGTTGGGCAGAAAATTACAATATAATCAAAATTATAGCGATAAACTGTTTGTAATAGGTCTAGGATAAATATTGTTTTCCACAACCAGTTTGTCCACAAATTAATGAACAATGAGGGGTTTTTGTCATAAGTTTAAACTGCTCCATAGTTTATAACAGAATTTAATCTAATCCAGTTATTGTTTTTATCATGCTCTCTGTCAAAACTTGTTCAGTATAATAAAACCCTATAAGATCTAAATGTGTAATATTAATCCAATTCAGTGCTGTAAGATTGTTTCTATTTAGACTATATTGATTTTTTTGCTTGTTGTTATGACCGTAATATCCTCGCCATTGTGAAGAACGACGATGGTACTTTAAGTTTTTCAACGTCTAAGTTTTGCAGCTAATTAGAATTCCTTTTAAAAGGACGTCACTGACGCCCACAGCCCCATTCCTTGCCTCATCTTTTAAGACAGAAATTTCAAATATCATTGTGAACGTGTCTCCTAATTCATTTGTGGAAAGAACTGTAATTTTGTAGAAGCGTCCTTTAAAACTGTTTCTTTTCTGTGGAGGATGTACTGTTTATTCCCATACGGCGTTATTTCAATCTCTTTCCGACTATTGTCCTCTGGCATAAGACTTACATGTAAAGGGCCAGAGTTGAATGCTTTCTGAAACTTTTTTTGGCGGCTAAAAAAATGTAAATGGGCTTATGAATTCAAATTTTATGTCCCATTCTAAATATGGTTTTAAGTGCCATTTGAGGTCAGGTTTTCGAACTATTTTATATTCATACTGGCCAACATTATTTGCTTCTAGATTGCGCAGTTGTTCTAGTTTAGGAAACTTTTTGCTGTCGCCAACCTCTTTTGCGTTTATAATCACCATCTTTAGTGTACTCAAAACCATACAAAGGCGCCTATCTCACCGTTCTGTTCAAAATCTGTAACGTCTGCAAGGTCTTTTAATTTCTAAAGTTATACACCTCACAGGCGCTAATGTAACTCCTGATTCTTCTGGCCCCACGCGACATTATTTTTTAGTAGCGTATTATTTTATTTCTAAAAACATGTGTAGGTTATCGCATTTCACAACTTTTCCTGCTTTGTCTTTGATTTTTATATTAAATGATCCAACCCTCCCACAAACTAATCTTTTAAACTGTAAATTAGGGAATTGTATAATTTCATAATCGCAATATGCTGCGTTTCCCTGACGGAAGAGCTCTTAAAACAGTTGAGGGCCTTCCATCATATAAGTTTCATCAGTGTTCAGCTCATCCAAATGAACATAGAGTAATGAATGTAATGCAATATCGAGCGGACCCCCCCCCCCCCCCCCCCCCCAAAAATTGTGCAAAACAGAGGCGTGCAAAAATCAAAAAATTTAAAAACTTGCGGAATAT
Source organism: Conus ventricosus (assembly GCA_018398815.1). Taxonomy (NCBI): domain Eukaryota; kingdom Metazoa; phylum Mollusca; class Gastropoda; order Neogastropoda; family Conidae; genus Conus; species Conus ventricosus. The sequence goes on along the minus strand of JAFLJL010000445.1, from coordinate 39,581 downwards.
TTTTTCAGGGTATGATACATTTTAAACCCAAACCCCAAAGAGAGCTGTGTGCTTTTTGAAAAAGAGTCTTTAAAAATTCACAAATGTATATGAAATGAATAAAAATTGATTTTGAAAAAGTGTCTGGATTCAGTTTGTTACGGGGGGACAGAAAGTATATTTGGTTGCTCTATAAGAGTCCCGTGGTAGCAAAAAAAATGAAAAAAAGCTTTTAAAAACTTTTTAAAAAAGGGAAAATTTTTAAAACTTTTGACTGGTGTGAAACGGGGGATTTTAATTTCCCAAACATAGTTTGGGAAAAGGGGATGGGTGGTGAGGAGAACGGAATTTTTTAAAAGTTTCGAGATGCTTTTTTTGAGAAGTTGTGACACAACCAAACCCGAAGAAGAGAAGGACAAAAAAAGAAATATTTTGATTGGTGATATTAATGTAAAGTTATTTCGAAGTGGAGATTTCCCCCTTTTGGAAAAATTGACTAAGTTTTTATTTTAAATTTATTTACTGATAAACTAGAAATAAGACAGAAGACATAAAATTTTGATATGAAAAATGGAAAATTTTTCCCCAGAGGGGGGTTGTTTCCCAAAACAGATTGGTTTGAAGAAGAATTGAACTTTGGGACACAGGGGGGGAAAGGTAAAAGAGAAAATTTCATGAGCTATGGAAAAAAAAATTCCAAGTAAAAAACAAATGAAAACAAAATTAAAACAAAAAGGGTGGTAAAAAATATTAAAAATTATTAAAAAAAAAAATACAACCTGTATCAGAGTTTTTTGAGATAAAAAAAGAGGAGGATTAAAGCATATATAAAATTTAAAAAATGTGTGTGGTCGAAAAATAGAAAAATTTAAAAAGGAATTCGAGCAAAATTTAGAAAGATGAAAAAACTAATCCAAAAAGCTTTTTGGAATTTTGTGCAAAAAAAAGACAAAGGCAAGAGTGGTCAGTCCCCGAAACACAGTGGAAAATTTGAGACAAAAGGGTGTGGATTTTAAAACAGAGATTCTAAAACTTTTTTTTTCTAGGTTTTTTTCACGAGAGGTTAAAAAAGGGGCATACCCGTGTAATACCCAAAATGTAAAACAAATGGTTAAAAGTGTTATGTGTAATTATTACCCGGAATCTGTTAAAAAAGAAATTGAATTAATCCCAATAAAACGCAGGCCCGATGTATTCCCTCTTGCGTTTTAAAAGAATTTGCAAGAACTAGCAGGCCTTTGTATCTTTTTAACAAAACTTTTGAGCAAGGAATTACTCGGCTGGGAAAAGGCAAAGTAAATACCTTTCCAAAAAAGGGAACAAAAAACGGGCCTGGAAAAATAAGACCTGTTAGTTGCAAATGTGACTTTTAAGGTCTGGGGCAATCGTAGAGAGTTATTGTTGATATATGATGAAAATGAGTTTTTGCAAAAATCAGTGGTTTTCGTCAAAGAGATCTTGTATTTAAAAGTTGTTGAGGTAATGGAAGATTTATAAATTTAAAGATAGTGGGGGTGCATTGATGTTTTGTCCTGGGTTTCGTTTAAAACCCTTGATTCGGTCCACTGCAGATATTAGTAAACTCAAATGTAGGTATACTGGGGAAAAATTTTTGATTGGATTGAAGACTTTGAGGAAAAGAGTTCAGAAAGTTGAGTTGGACTTCTGGTTTTGGTAATGCTTATGTCTTAGTGGAATCCCCAAGGAGCATATGGGACCCATATTATTTTTCTTATTTATAAAGAATACCGGGGTTAAAAAGCACATGCAGATTTTTGTGTGATTAAATTGTACAGTTCACATCCAAAATTACAAAGCAAAAAGAATTTAGGTCTCATAAATTGGGAAATCTGGAAAATTTTACTTCAATGAAACAAAAGCAAAAATATTACATATCGGGAAAAAAAAACCTAAATTAAAAAATACTATGAATTTTGGGGTCAAGAGTTCAAATAACGTGTGTGAAAAGGAAAAAGATTGGGGTAACATTTGATGAAAATTCTTTTGAAGAACATGCACAGACCCTCAAGAAAACCGTGCAGATGATGGTATTATAAAGAAATTTTACATATTGGGGGGGGTACCCTTTTTAGATATACAAGGAATGGTGGGGGTCGATTCTTGAAAAATTTGGGAATGTTTTTGGTCTCCAAAATAAAAAGGCAGTCAATGAAATAGAAAAGGGCGAGAAAAGCAATAAGTTAATACCGGGGGAAATTTTCTGATTTCCCCTTTGAAGACAGATTAAGGTCCCAAGGTTACCATCCCCCAAAACTAGAAGGATAAGGGGATCTAATCCAAAAATTATAAAATTTTTATAATTGTGTATTGATCAAAACATTTTTTTTTAAACCCGCATAACTAATAACCCCCAACGTTTTTGAAAAGTACAAAAACGCAAGTTAATATAATATAAGGAAAAATTTTCCAGCCAGGGATAGCACCAATTTGGAATAAACTAACTCCCAAATAAAGTGCACGGATTTAACTCTTTTAAAAATTTATGATAAGCATGAAAATTAATAAAAGATATCTGTTCGACTTTTATGGTCGAAAATAAAAAACTGGGGTCGCTGTCGACCTGCCAATGACGGTTGAAGAAGGGGGATATAAAACCGTGAGGCTATGTGAAACAATATCGCCTAAATCTGAACCTGAACCTGAAGTAGTTTTGTCTGGCGCAACTTTAAAACTATGAGGGGGTCGATTGCCAGTTGTAAAGCCAACATTTTAGCTAGCTCTCTATCAAAATAGTAAGCATTTTCTTTTTCAGGTTTGAATGTAACATTGTTTTTAGATTTTGCATTGTTAAAGTTTGAGAGTAATGTCGAAGTTACTCATTTCTTCTTTTAGTGAGCAAAACCGTAATAACCATCAGGTATGGTTAACTGGCTAACTTTGTTCCTGATTTTTTCAACTTTTAGAACCTTTTATTCTTCTTGGATTCAGTTATATTAAACCATACGACTTTGTAAAAAATTTCATGGAGTGCGAACCATTTTGGCTCCGAAATTGCTATCAATAGCATGTTCTAAAAACGAAGGGCGGTCTTGAGTTGCTATTGTTACAAACATTTTTTAAACAAAATAAAAATGACTGCATTTAAATATACTGATGCAAAATATTCTGCTGGCCGCATACAATCTTAAAAATATAACAACTCATACTTTGACATTTCTGTGACTCAGTCTGACGCCTTTCAAGTAAAGGTTTGTACTCCATTTAAACAGATATCTTAACCCCCTATTAAAAAAGACTACATCCCAAAATTTTGGTTTTAGTCATCCGATGCAGTTTTATCGAACAGCTAAACTTTGCTGTGTTTTGTGCTTCAATGGGTGTGGAGTGTCGTATGCTGTCATCTAAATCACCCTGATCCTTTGGTGGGTCAGTGTATAGATTTCATTTTATTACACCTTCAGACGTATTTTGATGAACTGCAAGTGTCATTGCCAAATGACAAACGTTTAATCCATTCGCAAAGAATAGACATGAAGGCTTTTGAAAGGATCTGTAACGAATTTAATATTAATGTTAAGACAGACTTTAGACAAAAGTTGGATCTTAATCATGGCTTAGGCACCCCTTATTTTTGGGGCGTGCACAGAAAGTATAACAATGACTGGAATTTCCCCCTTACACATCTTTTTTCTTCAGGTAAGTGTTTACCTCGGGTCCATAGAGCAAGAGCAATAAAACAGCATGGACAACATTTATCTTAGACACTTCTAAGGGCCTAACTAAGCGGGTAATAGAACGAATAAACGACTCTATTGTACTTACGTTTTTTGGGGTTTGCTAGGTTCGCAAGCACAAACAAGATCGAGCATAACTGATCCTTCTATGGTTTTGACGCGCAAAAACAATATTAGCAAATTTAAAGGACGCTATTTTAAACTCAGTTGATTTACTTCAAGTATAAAAGGTACCCAAAAGTTTTACAATACGCAAGACAAAAGTGATTTCTTTGTTGGCGATGTTTATACATGCTGCCTTCTGACCTCCCGGCTCCAGATTTGTACAATAATAAACTACATAATGAAAACCCCTTTTGGCAGGCAATGAACAGAAGGTCGGAAAACCCACATAATTCTGAGCCAGTAACATTACAAACAAAAAAAACCGATGACCCCCAAGATTAAGTCATCAATCCCGTGGTCCAAAGCCCAAAGGCCCCTGAAGAAGTAAAAAAAATATTTACCAGGAATATGAAAAGACAGCGCGTTGTTGGATAAAATGGCTAGAATTACTTGGTCTTTATCTTTTTATTTTTTTCCCACATTTTAAAAAGCACCCCTCTATCCTCCCTCAACAATTCTTCATTTCTCCACATTCATCCCTTCCAACATAAACCTGGAAGGTACTACTTAAAACAAATTAATATAAACTCATGTATGACCGTATAAAGGTAGTTCAATAAAGGGTTCAAATCAAAAATCCTATACATTTCATTTTCCTTTTTTGAAGGAATATTAAAATTGAAATAACATGGATGTTGTTAATTGTAAAAATTGGCATTAAATATTAGCAAAGGTTTTTTGTTTAAAAAAATGAGAACACCAAAAGAAATGGGGATTAATAATTGCAAGAAAAAGAATTCAGACACAAAAAAGAACAAACTCGCATACCCACCCCCCAAAAAAAAAAAAAAAAAAAAAACAACAAAAACAAAAAAAAAACATCATTACATGAATTGTAAGCAGGATATATAAACTTGCACACACACATATACAAATAACCTCAAAAACTAGGAAAATACCAAGGGGTGGCATGGGTGAGAGGCTGAGAGAGAGGGAGAAAAAAAAAAATTAAGATGGGTATTACAACAAAAGAAGGGATGGCTAGTTATGTTAAAGATACCAGCGGTTACCATTCTCAACTATGTAGATTATCTAGGTTGGGATACTCAAGTTGGGACCATGTGTACATAAGATTTGTCAAAAAAAAAAAAAAAAAAAAGTCACAATCATGCTAGGAAATGATAGAGGAATAGGGAAACCAGGTTTTGTCAAATTGATCTGAATCATAGTTCAGAAAGGCTAAGTATTTTTCCAATTTAAATCTATAGCTTAAGATTGTTAGGAAAAGATGAAGGTCTGGGTGATTATTTTGTAGTTTCATTTGTAAACATAAAACTTAGCAAACAACAGATTAAAGTTAAGAACTTTGTCAGTTTCCACATTTTGTTTCATTCCAAACAGAACTAACTCTTTCTCAAAAAACAGATTAGCGCAGTGCTGACATTTCTCCATTAGCAGGTTTGAAGATTTCTCCAAAACCGCTGCACAATATTACAGTCGAAAAGCATGTGTGTAATCGTCTGTTGTTCCTGATCACAAAAGTTACATAATGGTGAATCCACAATTTTGCACTGAAACAGGTATTTCTGGGTTGGCAGCAATCTATGTAGAAGTCGACATTGGAACCATCTAAGCTGGACGTCAGTAGAAAACTTTATAACTATGAAGGAATATTTGTTTCCAATTCAGATTTACAAATAGATTATTCCTTTTATTATAGCAGCGGGAGAGGCATTATTTTCATTTAAAGTTTTTTGTACATATTTGTTGCCTCTTTTAATGCAAAACCAGACTTTTTGGTCTAAGAGTTTATATTGGTTAGTTGTGATAATATTAAGCTTTTGGCAATAGTTGCGAATAGCATTTATTATGCCTTCATACAAGAGAAAGTTTGTTCTTATACCTTGATATTTAATTAAAAAATTCATGGAAGGTCATCCAATGCCCATTTTCATTTATCAAGTGTTTATAAAAAAAAATGCCATAATTACACCATTCCTGTACAAAAATAACTTTTTTATCTCTTAAAATTTTAATATTGTAATGAATACACTCTGACATGAATCATGTACTGTAGTCGGACAGCACTTTGAACACAGTTCTTGTAGTGTTTCATCACATCATTCCAGAATGGGTTATTGACATCTTGCATAATACATTAGAAAATTCAGCACCAAAGTTTTTTATATTGTCCAGCTTAGGGAACATATTAATGGTAAATTCCCGCCAACCCGACTCATACATTAATCTTCTCAGCCAACTTACCTTCATAGAAGAAATAAATTTTTTTACATTTAACATTTTTAATCCACCTTCACAGTACTGCTTTCGAACCACAGATTTTTTTAATCTTACTTTTTTTTTACCGTTCCATAAGAAACTATACAATTCTTTTTCCAAAGCAACAATAAATCCTCTGGGGGGTCTGGTAGATTAATCAATAATGAACAATTTTAGAAAATGCCAAAGTTTTAATAATAGTTATTTTTCCGAAGGAGTTTATATTTCTTTTTTTCCAAAAAGCTAGGACTCTTTTTATTTCAAAAGTTTATCTTCAAAGTTAATCTGTACAATAATATTTGTGTTAGTGGAGAATTTGATACCAAGAATTTTAAAAGTACCTGGATCCCAAACAAAATTTTTGTCCCTCATAAATCTAATTCCACAATTCTTTCTACTCCCCAACCCATATTACTTGTGACTTGTCAAAATTGATTTTTAAACCTGAAATTTGTAAAAATTTAGTAAGGACAGATACCGCCTCGGTAAAAGATCTCTCTGAACCATTTTAGACATAAACTAGTATCGTCAGCAAATTGTGACAGTAATGTTTCCTTGTTAACAACTTTAATTCCTTCAATATGCTCATTAGAACGAATCATTAATGACAGAACCTCAGCACAAATTAGGTATAGGTAAGGAGATAATGGGTCCCCCTGTCTCACCCCTCTCTCAATCGGAAACCATGGGGAGTACTGGCCATTGACATAAATACTGGTAGAAATTTGTGAATAAAATGTTCTATCCAATTAATTAAGTGAGGTCCAAACTTGAAAAATTTCAGGCAGTTATGTAAGAATGACCATGAGACGCTATCAAACGCCTTCTCAAAGTCAACTAAAAAAAGCATACCTGGAACATTTTCCTTATCAGTGTACAATAACATGTCATACATCAACCTTATATTTTCTCCAATAAATCTGCCCTTCAAAAAACCTCTTTGACTCTCATGTATGATGTTTGGAAGAACATTTTTCAATCGATTAGCAACACAAGCAGAAGCTATCTTATATGTAGTATTCAACAAAGAGATGGGGCGCCAGTTTTTCACAATCTTTTCGGCTTCCCTTCCTTGGGGATACATATTTGGTTCCCTGTCGCTGGGTAGTTGATAACTGGCCTTTAGCAAACCTTCATTAATAGAACGTACAAGGAAAGTTCCAATATTTACAAAGAAAAACTTAAAAATTCAACAGTAAACCCATCAGGCCCAGGACTCTTCAAATTTTTCATCCGTTTCAAAACAGTAGCAGCCTCTTCCAGTGTTATCAAACCCTCTAGTGAGGAGCTCTCCTCCTCAGATAATGCTGGAGCATCCGGAAGCTCTCAGAAATTTCATATCAGTTACATCTCTAAAGCTGTATAATGTTCATAAAAATTTTTTATCTCAAGGAGGATACTTTTTGTTCAGAAATGACTGAACCATCCTCTTTTTCTAAAAAAGGGATAGATATTATCAATAAAACTTCGATTTTTCAAGAGTGCAAAAATATTTATTCACCTTTTCCCCTTGACTTAGCCAGTGAACTCTCGAGCGCATTGCCATGCCTTCAAGTCTGTGATTCTGATTTCTTGCAATTCTGTTTTTAGGTTTTCTAAATGAGGAATAGTTTCCTCTTGTAAATTCTGTTCAATTTTTTTTTATTTTTGTTTCTAGGTCATGTTCTCTTTGAGTATCCATTTTTTTCTTATAAGTACTATAAGAGATTGTTTTGCCTCTTATTTCCATCATTAATGTCTCAAAAAGAGACGATCATCAATTTGAAAAAAGAGGTTTTCATTACTAATTTTATGTATATTATCTAAGTTGTTTTACAGGTAATGCATACTGTTTCTTGGTATCGCTGATCAGCTCTCTAATTTTTGAAACATATTGCTTATCTCTTAATAAACTATTGTTGAATTTCCAAAAAGGTCTGTCGCGTTTGAAATTATCTTTTTTTAAAAGCAATGTGACAAGAGAATGATCGGATCGATATCCAGGGTCGATGCAAACATCATTAACTTCCATCATTAATCCTTCAGTGATCATAAAGTAGTCAAGTCTTGCTTGTTTATAAGAGTGAAATTTCCGCCATGTATAGTTTCTTTTCTGGGGGTATAATTCTCTGTAAACATCGAACAGATTGTATTTTGTCATATATCATTGATTTTTGCTCGGGTTCTTGGCCGATTGGTGACACTTGTATAATTTCTAACATCCATTTTTAAATTAAGGGCACAATTCCAGTCTCCAGTTATAATTACATGTTGGTTGCCAAAGCTCTCAATGAGTTCACAAAACCTATCAAAAAATTCGGGGCTATCACCACTGCTAGGCCCGTATAAGTTCACCAAAGTAAACCTTTTTTTTTAAGAATTGAATATTCATAACAATTGTAACACCCATGCTGGTCTCTTATAACATCATGTATCTTGTACTCAAAGTTATTATTAAACAGAACAGCAACACCATTTTTTATTAGTTTCCGTTTCCACACAGCCATACATTATATCCCAGCTGGCTCGAATAAAATTCTCAGAGTCTTCCTTTAAGTGTGTCTCTTGAAGACAACAAATATGAGCTGCTTTTTTTTCTAAGAAAATCAAATACATCTTTTCTTTTTTTTATTATTATTTAGGACCATTACAATTCAAAGAACAAATTTTAAATGAACTATCCTGTGCCATGTTGAGTTCTGGCAAGAAAGGTTAAAGTAGTTAACAGATAATAGCAATAAAAAAAAAATATATATATATATATATACATATATATATACACACATATATACATATATACATACATATATACACATATATACATATATTATACATACACACATACACACACATAATATATAAAAAGGTCTACAAAAGAAAAAAGTAAGAAATACTCAAAAGTGTTGCTAACACTAGAGACACACTTTTTTGAAATACAGTGATGTTGCACATCCCAAAGTTTAACAGAAGCTACCTCAGCCCCAACCTTCCAATGTAATAGTAGGCAAGATTTCACACCCATCATTAAAATCAACATCTTATAAATGCACAAATAAAGTGTACATGACCCAGTTACAATCTCCTCTCACACACAAGCTTATCACCTTGATATGAAGAAAATGAAAAAGTAATGTATAACATAAAGACCAGCTTACAAAGCAATGACATAAAACTACACATTTCATACACACACCAACCTGTTATATAAGGACCCACCGCCCTGCTCCAAACGAGCATTGATGCCAACTATTACAACTACTACTACAAAATCTAGCGCAATGATAGGAAAGAACGACTCGTGTCATGGTCATCTTGTATGACTGTCTTATACGTGATCAAAAATTTACTATCCCTCCATACAATCACATTGGTCTGTGGGCAAAGACCAAATACAAATATGTGCCAGAATGATCATCCTCATGATCGTGGGCACCAAAGGAAAGAAGAAGAAGAAATATATGGAAAAAAAACAAGAATAGTACCACAAGGCTCGGGTTTTTTTTCATTACTTTTGTACACTACTACCTTCGACGCAAGGACTGCTCCCCCGACTTGCCAATCCCAAAAGACCTTCACCCCCAGATGTAAACAAACGTCCAGTGGGGGGGAAACAAACCCAAACAAAACAATAACAACAACAACAACAAAAGAAATCGCCAAAGTCGTTATATGTAAAAAAAAAAATTGCGCACAATACAGAAATTACATCAAGTAGATTCCAAATTACAAACCTTTAAGAATTCACGAACTTTCACGATTTTGAACAGAAAATAATCGCAGCTGGTTAAATAATTTGGTCTACTTACAGTTCGAGCAGGACGACACAATGTCAAAGCAAAGGTGGAAGTAACGGCGGGGACACACAAAAGAGGAAAGAAACAAAACTAACGCAGTTGCCTAAATCGGCAAGAGATTTTACTGTCGAGATTCGTCCGGACACCGTCTTCACACCACTGCACCGTTCTTCGTCCCGCCTGCTGGCAAATGTCCCTCTCGTTCCGCACTGAACATAGCAGCTGATAGGCCCGTGGGCCATAGTGACCCCGGTTCCTTTCAATTTCTTGCGCGCGTAGAGCACAGAGTCCCTGACTCGACGGGAAACAAAACGAACAATAATCCCGCGGCAAGAGTTTTTAGACGCATTGGAACCCTGTTTGGAACCCACCCTATGCACTGCCTCAAGGTCTTCTCTCTTCACCTCAATGTTCAGTTTACGGTTTGAACAGAGAAAGCACCTTCTCCTCACACTGTTTCCCCGTCTCGACGCCCCCACTCTCCGCTTCCTGCATCCCGTAGATACGAAGGTTGTTCCTCCGTACGTGGCGGAAACGTCCTCGGTACGACGATCGGCCAGCTCTGCAAGGTGCCGAACCTCGGCAAGCTGGGTGGCTGTCTGCTCCTCTCGCTTCCGGGCATCGGTCAGCTCTCGACGAAGCTTCTCGTTCTCAGTCTGGACTGAGAACAGGGCAGCCCTCAGCTCCTCCACCGCAAGAGCCAGCCTGGCAAGTTCTGCTCCGTTGGCACAGAGCTTTGCCATCAGATCGGCATTCGTACAAATTTCTGGGGTTCTTTTTTCCGGTGAGAATCGCGAGTAGGGGAGAAAACAATGTCCAACTCGTTTGATTGGTTTGGGAGCGAGTCGTTCCCCTTGTCCTCCATTTTGTCCTCTCGCGGTCGAAAAACAAATTTAGAAAGAGTCTCTTTCACTGGCCCGGACAGTGGAGTACTAGTTTCCACCTTCTGTTTCTTTGGGGTGTCTTTGTCACTGTTAACACTCGAGTTGTTGGAGGAACTAGAGCCTGAACCTGCACCAGTCTGCGTACGCTGTTTTTCTTCTTATGGCGGGCATAACATTGCACACTGACAACATCACGGACAGTCATTTCAGCAACGATTTCTTCACATCACGCTGACCAAAAGTTCCAAAAACTCGGATGGAGGTGGGCAGTAGATACACTGTTTAACTTCGTGGCATTCTTGGTGACCGATCGGTTGTTTAATTAACTAAAATAAGTTAATCAAGAGCAGGACTGTCAAAAAGACGTCCGACTCACCCGGTTAACAGTGTTCACCCCCTTGGTCTTTATCTTACTAAATAGTAACCCAAATATTAAGAGAACTAATGCCCATAAGTGCTCGGCCATAAAGCCAACTACTTTGCTTGCAGTAGACAAAGCCAGCTAACGATACCCCCTAATATACCAGGTAAAGAGTCTATAGCTTTACCGGCTATGTTTTTAATAAACTCGCAAGATGATCAAGCTGTTTTTTTTTTACCCACGATTTATCAGGCGGCGATGGAGGTGATGGCGGTGGAGGCACTAACCTAGCACCACCACCGCCTGTAATAGCCATCACCAGTGTACTTATTGCAAATCCTAAGGCTGTTATAACGCTTGCTAATGTAACGCCTTGCTCTCTAAACAGTGTTCTTATTCGTTCTGCTAGCGTCGTGTCTTCATATAAAATTCTTTGGATAGTTTCTCTTATTCTGCTCACTTGAGTTCGTAATTCTTCTCGGTTAGTAGACAACACTTCTAGTCTTGCTGATCTTTCTTCTTTAAGTTCATGTAGTCTTTGTTCTATTCTTTCTTTAACATCACTCCTAAGTTGGCCTCGTTAGCCTCAGCGAGTTTTTTTTTTTTTCTTTTTTTTTTTATACGCTTATCTAGTTCAGCCAGTTTTGCTGAATTGTTTTCTAATTCCCCTCTGATTCTTCTTAAAGCACGATCAAGGGCTTCTAAATCTCTATCAGGTAGCCGTGATTTGCGTATTGTTTTTGGTACTGTTTCTTCTGAAAAACTGGTTTCTGCTTCTATTGTATTTATTATTCTGTTTGCTGTTTGACTTAAATCTGGAAGTTCCGTGTTTTGCATTTGGTTATCTGTTGGGAGTTCTTGTTGTATGTTTTGAAAGGAAGCAACTGCTTCCTTATCTAATTTTGGGTTAACAATGTCAAGGCGATTTCGCTCGCTTGCACTGAGCCTTTGTCTAATTGTATCCATGCCTACAAACCTTGATGGGTCTCGTTTAAACGTAAGCGGAACACGTTCTCCTTTGACGTTTTTCACATACAAATGGCCACCTTTTACTTCAAAATCATCAGGGGCTATAAATTCGGGAGGTTCTAGGCCTAAACTTTGGTAAAATGATCTGACCTTAGGTTCTGTTAATTCATGCCACATTGAGGCCGTTGAGCGACGCTGTGTCAAAGGAGTCATTTCGCTCGTGCCGTCTCCAGGATCAAAAACATCATAATCTTCTTCACCTTCAATTCCTGCCATGTTTTTAAATAATTAACTTTTTATTTTGTTTTATAAAAATGTCACAAGCATATGGCTCGATTCTTGACCCGTATAGAAAGCTGAAAGAACCCCGTGGCGTGAAGGGAAATAAACGGAATATTACTGTTCCAAATAATCCGTCTACTATTGATGCGGATCAAATTCTTACTGTCAGATTTCCAGACCTAGGAGTGGATGAAATGATTGTGCCAGGCTCTGCGCGACTTACTTTCAAAATAGACCTCGCTTCAACAACAGACCCAACCAGAACAGTTGTCCAGAATCTAGGACGGGCAATCGTTAAGAAAATTTCTATAAAACTTGAGGGGCAAGAAATATTTTCTTTACACAATGCAGACATATTTTTAACCTATTCTGATCTATGGCTAACCGCGAATGAAAGGGATGATCTTGCGTTTCAAGGAATTGACAATGAAGAAGCACTAAAACTTAGAATAAACGCCGAACTTGACGCAAATGTTAAAAGCAGCAAAAAGTCTTTAGCTCTAAATTTTGCGTATGGAAATCGCTTTTCCATTCCCTTAGATTTTGAGTTGTTAAAAGCGCATGCCCCATACTATCAAGGAGCATTACAAGACAGATTGTCATACGAACTAACTTTTAACGAATACAAACGTGTTATCAGATCAACAGACACCGAAGCAAAGTACAGCATTTCTGACATCTCGTTAGAGTTTGATGTTGTTAGCAACTCTAATTTAGCAAGGCTAATTGGGCAACAATATCAGTCACAATTAGTAATATATTACGAAGCAGTGCGTCATCATTCAACATATCCTAAAAGCAGGGCAGACGCTATATGGAATTTTAATCTTAGTGTCACAGTAAAATCGCTTAAAGGTATTTTATTGCTGTGCGAAGATGAAGAACCATACGCAAGAGCAAGTGAAAAGTTTTTTAATCCAAAAATAACGAAAGTACAATGTTCGATTGATGGCAGTCCTAACCAAATCTATGCTAGCGGGCTTAGACCTTATCAGCATTTTGACGAAATAAGAAAATTGTTTGGGGGTGGGAGGGGTAGAAGTCCAACAGCAGACCTTGTGTCTAAAGATCTACACCTTCACAGTGTTAGGCTTGACGATTATTTAACAACAAAATACGGTTTATGGATTGACCTAAGGTCAACAGAGGATAATCAGTTGCATGGAAGTGGGAGAAAAGTTATAGACGTAATAAACATTCACATTGAGAAAGAAAAAGATGCTGATAAACCACTTAATGTACATTTGATTTTATTAATTGATACACAGCTAAATATTGAAGGTAGCAGATTAAAAGATATAGAATACTAAATTATTTTTTACTTTTTAAAAAAGCATGCCTGTTGACGTTTATCCAAAAGTACCTACAGAAGAGATAGCAGGCAACTCTGCTGCTATAGAAGGCAACATTGACCCAAGGGCCGTCTCTGATGCTGAAGTAAAAACCTTCAGATTAACCAACATTACACAAATGCAACAAAAACTAGAGCAGGACCTTTCAAAATACAGCAAAGCCAAACGAAGGTATTCTGCTGCCTTTAATGCTGTTACCTATGTTAATACTGGAGCATCGACTATTAGTGCTGTATCGGCAGGAACAAGTGTAGGCCTCTTAGCATCGGGCATAGGCGCACCGGCAGCTTTACCTCTAGGCAGTTTGTCCTTAGCTCTTGGCGTGTGTTCATTAGCTGTAAATGCTGCTAGCAAAAAAATAAAAACTAAACTCCAAAAGCACACAGCTATAGTTCAACTAATAACAGCTAAACTTAGTTCCTTTAAGCTGACAATAAATAAAGCGCTAGCTGACTCAAGCATCACGGATGAAGAATTTAGCCGTTTACAGGCTGATTTTGATGACTACAAAAGACAAAAGTTTGATCTTCAAAGAAAGGCAAGGGCAACTTTTTCTCAACAGCCAGACGCCGAGCAGATAAAAAAGGAATGCTTAAAAAAAGTAAACGAAACATTAAACTCTGTTCTAAACAGCTCACATTAACAACGCCAAAGGGTGTTTATACTTTAGTTTATGAGTCCAAGCACAAAAAGACCGTTGGTATTGATTCTGATTAAGTATTTTTTTTAATTTAAATAAATATTTTGAGTTAGAAAAGAAACTCAGCATGGATAAGATATATGAAGGATCGGACGAATTGTTTGAAGGAATGCTTGAGGGAGAGCGTTTGTCAAAAGCTTTAAACGATATTAATCTAGAAGTCGTTGATCCTACAAACGTACAGGCAAGTGTTGTGCATGCTATTTTTCAAGTTCCAGGTAAACTAACAATAGACCCGCCAGTTAAAGTACAGTTAGCTGTTTTTATCGACTATATAACAATAAATGAAGAAAACCTAAAAGTCTGGGTCTCAACTAAACAACAGGTTATTCTTTCTCATAATGACTTAACACCCGGTTGGGAAGACCAAATGCTTACACAGTTTGATGTGGCTGCTGAAGAAGCCAAAATGAGAGGCTCTGGTTGGTCGTAGAGCGAAGTCTTAGAGATCAGATTAAAACAGGCTAAGTATGAGCCGATTGTTGGCAAATCTTACATCCCACTACCTCCAGCATTAGTTGCGAAAAGAGCAGTTCTAAACATAAAGAATTCAGACAACAAATGTTTCATGTGGTGTGTTCTCGCAAGGTTGCATCACGTTGCTAAAAACGCAGAGAGAGTATCTAACTATGAACCTTACATCAATGATCTTAACTTTAGTGGAATATCCTTTCCTGTTAGCGCGGATTCTATTGATCAGTTTGAAGAACAAAACAAACCAATAACTGTTAATGTATACACATGGGATGAGGAAACAAATTTGGTGCCTATTAGAGCGTCCAAGAACAGTCCAACAATAGGCGATCCAGACAAAAGCCATGTTGACTTACTGCTAATGTTTTCGCCAACAGGGCTACCCCATTACACATTGGTACGAACAATGAGTAGATTATTGACGCATACTTCAAAACAAAAAAATAAACAAGAATTCTGTAGAAAATGTTTAACAAGAATGCCATCCGTTCCAGCCGCGCTTGAACATAAAAAACATTGTATCGGTCCAGTTGACTGTAATACAGAACTAATTACGCCCCCACCCGAATCTAAAGTTAGTTTTAAGAACTGGAAACGGATGCAAACTAGTCCATACGTAGTTTACGCAGACTTCGAGTCGCTTATTGTTCGTTATGAGGGGCCAACCCCACAGAAACTTCCAAAAACAGACAAAAAGAGTAATCACCAGATTTGTTCATTTGCCTTCGTTATTGTCAGGTCGGATGGCGCTCATTCAACGCCAGAATTATACAGAGGACCAAATGCGGCTAGAAGATTTTTACAGCGCATGCAGCAAGTGCGTAATGATTGTTCTAATAATCTGAATTTATCTGAAATCATGATGACACCTGAAGATCAACAACGGTATGACTCAGCCACTCACTGTTGGATTTGCGGTTTAGGTCTCTCATCAGACGCAGAGAATCCGACAGTAAGAGACCATTGATCACATTAGTGAAAGTTCAGAGGAGCAGCGCACAGTAAATGCAATCTTCAACTAAAGTTTGATTTAAAGACATGGAAGCTGCCCATCTTCTTTCATAACTTGCGAGGTTACGACTCTCATCTTATAATGCAAGCAGTAACCAACGCCTTCAGGTAACATGCATTGCACAGTCATCAGAAAAGTACATGTGTTTCACTTTAAATAACATGTCTTTTTATGACTCTATGCAGCACATGATGGGATCATTAGAGTCACTGGCTATATCCTTAAAGTCCTGTCCAATAACAGAAGAATATTTTGACCCAACTCTCGTTAGAAAGGGTGCTTACCCTTATGAGTACATGACAGTTGGCAAAGGTTTGCCGAAGATACACTTCCACCTAAGGGTGCGTTTTTTTCTAGTCTTAGAGGAAAGGACATTAGTGATTTTGATTACCAGCATGCTCAAGAAGCATGGCAGAAGTTAGATTGTAAAACGATGGAGACTATCATGACCCATACTTGATGGCTGATGTATGTTTGTTGGCGGACGTCTTTGAAAATTACAGAAAGACCTGCATGAAACATTATAGGCTGGATCCTGCGCATTACATTTCTGCGCCTGGGATGAGCTGGGACGCTTTCTTAAAGTTTACTGGAGTACAAATTGATTTATTGTCAGATTTACCATGATTCAGATGATTGAAAACGGATTGCGTGGAGGAATTAGTATGGCGTCGCATCATTACTGTAAAGCAAACAACAAATACCTGAACGACTATGATCCGAGTAAAAGGTCTAACTATCTCATGTATTTAGATGCAAACAATCTGTATGGATGGGCAATGGCGCAATCACTTCCATTACGCAACTTTAAAATGTACACAGAAGACAATCCGAAAAATATTCAAAGGCATTAAAGTGGTTGAACAGTTTAACGCCTGAATCAGCAGCGTGGTTTCATTCTAGAAGTTGACTTAGAATATCCTCATGAACTCCATGACCTGCATAATGACTATCCATTAGCAGCAGAAAGTCTAAAGACGAATCCAAGAGAGCCGCCTAAAGTTGTGCCTAATCTTCGCGGCAAAAAAATTATGTCTGTCATTACAGACTTCTACAATTTTATTTAAGACATGGTTTAAAGTTGACAGCAGTTCATCGCATAATTGCTTTTGATCAAGAACAGTTCATGAAACCATACATCATGAAGAACACTGATCTCAGAACTAAATCCACAGATGCTTCAGAAAAAGACTTTTTCAAGTTGATGAACAACAGCTGTTTTGGAAAGACCATGGAGAATCCGCACAAGCGCAAAGATGTCAGATTAGTCACCAAAGAGAACGAAGCAATTAAGCTGACTTCAAAACCAAATTATCAGGACTTTAGAAGATTTCATGATCAGCTTTTTGGCATAATGATGAAAAAAAGAAAGTCAAATTGGACAAACCTGTTTTTATTGGGTTTACTGTTTTAGAATTATCAAAGCTTTTGATGTTAGAATTTCTTTATGACTACTTTAAGCCCTTGTATCCTGATTCCAGAGTACTTTACACAGATACAGATAGTTTTTTATAGATATCCCTACTGAAGATATCTATAAAGACATGGAAATAGAAGGGGCTAAAGGGCATGCGGGATGCTATGATACATCTGATTACCCTAAAGAGTCGCCTTTACATTCACCCGTTAATAAGAAGGTTTTAGGAAAGATGAAGGATGAATTATCTGGAGGGGTGATTAAGGAGTTTATTGGTTTAAGGTCGAAAATGTACAGTATTTCGAGCCAGGAGAAAATCATTAAGAAAGCAAAAGGAATATCTCGCAGTGTTGTGCAGTCAAACATATCGCATGACAACTACAAAGAAGCATTGTTTGGTAATAAGACTTTTCATCATGTTAACGTAAAACTACGATCTAATCTACATGAGATCAACACAACGGTTGTAACAAAGAAGTCATTAGATAGAACAAACACAAAACGTGTGTTTGTTAATCCAGAATTTTCATATGCAATTGGGCATTGGAGAACCGTAAATTAATGAAAGCGGAACTGTGTCTGGCGGGATTATCTGCAGTTCTTCTTTCACAAAAGATCTTTGAGGAGCTGGTTGTTTTGCTGTGTCAGTTTCTCGTAAATAATACACGGGCGGATTCATTTTTACAATTCTTTTTATTTCATATGGATCAACACTCTAAACTGGATTGGTTGCCCTGATGCGAGTGTCCCCTTCTGCTTCCCCGGTAAATAAAGGTACCTTACTTTCAATCCAAATGGTAATAGTTTGCCGGATGAAGACTCTCCTTCAACAACATCTATTGTTTGTTTTTTGATTGCTTGTACTGGTTTTAGCCCTTTAAATTCTTCATTATTCATTGCACGCAAAATGAGGGCAGTCTTCTAACCCATTCTGTGTTGCGAGAATTGTCAATCAGCTCTCTGTAATACTGGTAGGAAAAAGTCTTTCAGATAACTGTTTGTTAAAGTTTTCAACTAAAGCCTGTGATCTGTGAACTCCTGGGATGCCTCTTTTAATGGTAACTCTATGTTTTAACAATAATTGATTCACTCGGCCTTTAAATTCTTTCCATCA
The DNA here is from genome assembly GCA_018398815.1 of Conus ventricosus. Classification (NCBI taxonomy): domain Eukaryota; kingdom Metazoa; phylum Mollusca; class Gastropoda; order Neogastropoda; family Conidae; genus Conus; species Conus ventricosus. Next base: position 21,184 of record JAFLJL010000445.1, on the reverse strand, counting down.
TCGACTTGAATCATGCGAGGATAAGTTAAGGGGCCCCGTTGATGTATCAGTTGTAGGGCAACAGCAACAGCAGAAGCACTCTTTTGTGTTAATGGTTCCGCATCTTTGTATCTTGAAGCTATGTCAATGACTGTGAGTGCGTACTTAAATCTTTTTCGTCTAATCGACACACACTTGCAGTACCCCCACCATTGCAGAGATCCAGAAAGCAATCCTCCAGACGAGCTCCGGTAGAGCATCAGGAAAGGACGGAATACCTGCTGAGATCTACAAGGCGGCAGGCCCCAACGCCCTAAAAGCCTTTCACGATGTCCTGCAGAGTATCTGGGAGGAGGAGAAGATGCCAGATGACTTCCGCGACGCCCTGATTGTCTCCCTCTACAAGAACAAGGGAAGCAAAGCCGACTGTGGGAACTACAGAGGCATCTCGCTACTCTCCATTGCTGGAAAGATCTTCGCCAGAGTCATCTCAACAGACTCATCACTGTTTCCGAGCAGAACCTCCCCGAGGCGCAGTGCAGCTTCAGACCCGGCAGAAGCACTGTCGACATGGTTTTTGCTGTCAGACAGCTTCAGGAGAAGTGTATCGAACAAAACATGCCCTATACTCTGTTTTCATTGACCTAACAAGGCCTTTGACACGGTCAACGGGAAGCTCTTTGGACAGTCCTCGAGCGCGCATTGGATGCCCACCAAAGTTTGTGAAAATGATCAAGCTCTTCCATGAAGGCATGACCGGCCAGGTCCTCTCCAGTGGAAACGTGACGGAAGCCTTCGAGATCAGCAATGGCGTGAAGCAGGGCTGTGTCTTAGCTCCGGTCCTCTTCAACGTCTTCTTCACCTGCATGCTGTCCATGCTGTCCAAGACCTGGAGAAGGGAGTCTACTTCCGCTATCGTCTGGACGGCTCCCTCTTTGACCTTCGTCGCCTCACTGCCAAGACAAAGAGCATCAAAGATCTCCTCCAAGAAGTCCTCTTTGCCGATGACTGCGCACTGGTGGCCCATGCAGAATCCGATCTGCAAACGATGCTTGACCGCCTTCTCGATGCTTCAAAGCTCTTCGGCCTGACAATGAGCCTCGGCAAGACTGAGGTGCTTCACCAACCCGCACCAAACACCAACCCCTCGGCACCCACCATCGTCATTGACGACTCCCAGCTTGCGAACGTTGAACATTTCAGATATCTAGGAAGCACCATCTCCTGTGATGGCTCCCTGGACAGGGAAGTTGATGCCCGAATCAGCAAAGCAAGCCAGGCGCTGGGAAGACTCCGCAACAGAGTGCTTAGTCAACACAACATTCGGGTGACCACAAAACTGAGAGTTTACAACGCAGTGGTCTTGCCCTCTCTCCTCTATGGGTGCGAATCTTGGACACTGTACCGCAGACACGTCAAGAGCTGGAGAACTTCCACATGCGAGCTCTTCGCTCCATACTCGGAATCCATTGGCAGGACCGTGTTTCCAACCTCGAGGTCCTGGACCGTGCTCACACTACAAGTATCGAGTCCATGATCATCAAGGCCCAGCTTCGATGGGTGGGGCATGTCATCCGTATGGAAGAGCACCGTAATGCCAAGGCGACTGCTGTATGGAGAGCTTCTGCAAGGCAAGAGAAACCAAGGACGCCCAAAGAAACGGTACAAGGACTCGGTCAAATCAAACCTCCAGTGGTGCGAACTCAAACCAAAAGAACTAGAGGAGTGCGCCAGTGACCGACCTCTGTGGCGGGCCACAATTCACAAAGCCGCTACCAACTTTTGAAAGTACTCGACGCCAAAAGCTGACTGCCGCCAGGGATCAACGCCACAGAGCAGCAGCAGCAGTGATCACGACAACGGACTTCCAGTGCCCCCACTGTTCCAGACTCTGCGCCTCCAGATTGGGGCTGCAGAGCCACCTCCGCGTACATCGATGAGTTGCAGAAACGCTAACGTCATCTTCGGATCCGAAGGACTACATCAGAATCGTATCATGAGGTAAATATAGAAGGTCCATTTGATGGGTGTCGTTCGGTATTGTATTCACAAAGTGTGGTCTCTGTATTCGTCTAGGTGCAGGTAAATAAATTTGCCAAATCGCTTGTTTAGATAACCATTCTTTTGCTGTTTGTTCACTGACTCCCGCTGCTTGGCTTAGCTTTTTTATTGCCGTGATTCCCTTCCAATATCCTTTTGGCGAATAATAGATTTTGTTCATTTTTATTCAGCCAATATTATGCGCAACAAAATACACAACGGACATACCAAAGATAACAAACACGATTCTTGCATCTTTTGTTTTCTGATGGCTGATAAAAGTCACTGAATTTTGGCGGGGCAATGTCTCGATTGGTTTTCCCGTTACTAGATAATACTCTTTTATTGCTTGATCAACATCTTTAAATGTGTAAGCTGCATGCCCCTGTTTTTTCAGGGTATCGTTAATAAAATCTAACTGCTCAATTCTCTGCTTTTCATAGCGATCTTGTGCTGCAGCTAGTTGCTCCACAGCTTTGTTATGTCTTTTTCTCTCGCCGTCATCCCGTAGTTTACTAAATGCGTAATTACTTTCCGCTAAAAGCAAGCGCATTCACCACAGCGCCGCCTATCATCATTACGAGTGAAGCCAATTTTTATAAATGTATTTTTTACATATTTATATTTTCTGAAATTATTTCTTGCTTAACTAGAAAATCTTTCGTAGCGAACGAAGCTGTAATGATAGCAATCATTTTGCTGAATCCTCAAAGTCTAGTTTGCCAAGATCCGCTGGTTTAATTTTTAACAGGCTTTTACCAAGCATTGTGTATCCTATACTTAGACCACCAATAACAGCAGAATGGTAAACAAGATTGGCAACAGTCTTTTCGGCGCTCATTTTTAAAAACAAAATAATTATAATTAATAAAAAAAACATGAACAGCGATGATCTACTACAGCTACAGGGTAGCCTAAACCTTCCTGAACTTATGAATGAAGAAGTTGATAACCAAGCTATTATGCCCAAAAAGGAGAGGCTGTATTCTTTGGCAGCATGTGGAAAAACAAAACAGTTAGTCGGAACTGAATTCAGCATAGAACAGATTCAACAGATGTCGCCACAAGACATTATAAAGTATCACAATAGGTATGAAGCGCAACTTGGATCGAGAATGGTAAAAAGCGTCGTGCAAACGGTTCTTAGTTTATACACTAAACTAGTCAGTAGATTTGCTCCCATTGATTCTGAACAAGACTTTATGTATGATTTAACGCAGGATCCAGTTTTAACAAAGTCATTAGAGTCTCTAAGCTGCGATCTATATACAGATTTGGAACATTGTTATCGCCGTTAATCATGGGATTAATAACTTTTAATCATATAGATTTTATTTCCCTTAAAAATAACCGAGCCAGAAAAACAGCAGAATCAGGAAACGCTGAATCAGAAAACATTGAATCAGGTGGAGAATATAACCAGTAAAAAGCCCCCTCATCCTGGACGCATTGCAGCAGGAAAAAAATTAGCTGAGTGGAACAAACAAAAAAAATTACAGTTACAATCACAGAATATAGCTCATAATGAAAACATAACGCCGCCAACGCCAACAGTTGTTTCAATGCCAGCTATAAAAACACCAGTTGATTCAAGGCCTACAGCCCCAAAGCCTTCATGGAAATATTGAACTTAAAACTGTTGCCATTTTTAGCGCCCTTGCTGCTGTTGGGGGCGGTTATTACGGTTATAAAATATATAAACAAAGACAACAAGAACCAAACCAGTCCAAACAATCTCAAACATTAAATACCACAGACGAACACAACAGCATGCCAGAACCGCCAACAACAAAAGATCATTTTGATCCATTTCAGATGCAATAATATTTTAAAAACTTAAATTTTTTTGATAAAAAATAGATCATGGCGGATTATTATTTGTTTAAAATGATGAAGTCAATAAATAAAGACATGGAGTCTATAAAAGACATTTCCATAGACCAGAATTGTAATCAATGTGGTTGCTTACGATGTAAGAACTTCATTAAGATCTATGCTAACCAATCTCGCGCCAAAGACGCTGAGCAAGACATCCCCAACGATGGCGCGTTTTTTGAGGCGTGTGTGTACTATATTAGACATTTACTATTAAGATAAAAACATAGATTGTCTTGTTTTTGATAATTATAAGATAACTTGAATAAGAACTTGGTTGTACTTAGAGGATGACTTAGTTATGATCTTAGGTTAACTTGGGTAAGAACTTGAGGTGACTTGGGGGATGACTTGAGTAAGAACTTAAAAGTGACTTGGGGTGACTTGAGGATGACTTAAGTAAGTACTTGTGAATGACTTGAGGATGACTTGAGGACAACTTAAGGATGACTTGAGGACAACTTGAGTAAGAACTTAGAAGTGACTTGGAGTGACTTGAGTTAAGAACTTGTGGATGACTTGAGTGTGCATGCGTGGGGTGGGGTGGGGTGGGGTGGGTGGGGGTGTGCATGCGTGGGGTGGGGGTGGGGACGTGCGTGCGTAGGGTGGGACAAAACACACACACAAACAAACAACAAACACAAACAAACAACAAACACAAACAAACAACAAACAAACACACAATAGACAGGACAGTGCTTGTGGGAAAGTGAAGGGGGCTTTTTGTTGTTCACACTTGAACGTCGTAAATTCAAGGAAGCCACCGAAAGCACTTATCAGAATCCTGAATCAATAGTCACAGGATCTGTTTCAGTTCTATCGGCGGCCGCCCGAAGGCAGCCTGAAAAGGAGGTGTGCAGTACGTTGAAGCAAGTTTTCAGGAAAAATGTTTGCCAGGCGGTTACAGCGTAACCGTTACTATTTTTAGAAGCCGTCATACTATCGTCAGTAGTCCAAACCCCACCACACAGGCCTGCGCGCTGTTAGGTCGTCCCTGTGGCCTCAACAGCCTAGCCTTCGCTGCTAGCCAGGCGGTTACAGCGTAACCGTTACTATTTTAGAAGCCCGTCACAGTAGTTCAGAAAACTTGACAGACAGGCGGTTATATATAGCTGTTTCTGTTTTAAAACCGCGTCATTCCAATCGTCAGTAGTTCACAAAACTTGCCAGCATTAACCGTTACTTTATTGGGAAGCTTGGAGCTCATCTGTTTTTGGTAGTGAAAGAGAGCATGACCAATACTTCTTAAATTCAGGGACTTGCAACATGGAAGTAATCTGTTTTAACTTGCTAGAAATATACCTCATGGGAAACCTGACAGTGAAAAACTGTGGATATCCATAAAGGATCTTTGCAATAGCACGCAATTTGCGCGCATGATCATCAGAATAATCACATTTCTCTTTGAGCCATTGTGCCCAGTTTTGAGCAATCCTACCTTCTTTCCTTTCCTCATCAAACCATTTTTTGCAAAGATTCAAAAAATGCCCAAATTGAACGTTGATCATGATTGTTTGAGCATCCTGCTTCTTCACATTTCTCACGGCCTTTCGTAGCCTGTCAACAATTTCATTTTCATCTGCTGTTTGTGAAAAAAGGTTATCCGAAAACGCTTCTCTTGAAATCGTTGAGTTAAGATCTGCTTGATTTGATACAAGATAGATATGCAGCTCATGATTGATCATCTCTTTCCTGCTTTTCTTTTTTCCTTCCTTTTGTTTAAACAATTGTAAAAGAGATTTTTTGGGCTGTTTTGGCAGTTTTTGTGGGCCTTCTCTCTCTGCTTTACGAGCCCCTTCAATCATTTTTTCAAAGTATCTTATATTTTCATGTAAAGCATTCTTTTCTTCCTCTGTCCACAATTCCGTTGGTGTTGGCGGCGGTAATGGAGATTTTGAGCTTGTTGGAAAGTTGTAGCTGATTCCATGTCTTCCACACCCAAATAATTTAATCTATAAAGTTGTTTTAAAAGGTATTTGTGATTCAAGAACTTTTTCTAACTCAGAATCCACACTGTCTTCTGAAACTGCAGCTATATTTTGTGCCATATGCAAACACTTCTCTCGCAGAGAGAAATGCAAACACTTTGTGCCATATGCAAACACTTCTCTCGCACAGCACTAGGAGAAATGAACAACACAAGTGCTGGGCGGAAATGTCGTCACTACTAATCAGCTGATTCTATCTAGTCTTGTGATTGGCCGGCCGTGACATCAGCCCATCGCGTGATCCGAAAATCGTCATGTCCGGCCACGTAGTAAGTAATCGGATAGTGCAGAGTCCTTAGGTAGGCCGGCAACTAGCAATTAAAGGCTTACCTGCTTCACCGTTTGTGTATGGGGTTTGTTCAGCAACTGCTGCTTTTCCCCTACGTTACTCTATGGGCGTGTTCAGCCACTGCTGCTTTCCCCTACGATACTCTCTGAAAACTTTAGTAAATTAGTATTGAAAACGGATAATCCTGTATGTTTGTAGGGTTACTTGTCAGAGAACGGAGAAACACGGGTTCAAGGTCGGCCCGCTCGAAACCGGTTAAGACCGGTTGAGAGCGGTTGAGCTTGAACCTGTGTTTCTCCGTTCTCTTGGCTTTAAAAATGACGACCAAACACGGAGAATCCAAGGTTGGAAAACTATATACGATGGAAGAAATATTTGACAGCAATGAACAATTAAGCAATACGTTTAGTGAAGTAGACATGAATATTATTAACCCTACAAACGTTCAGGAAAGCGTGACACACGCTATCTCTAAAACCCCAGAGTCCCTTCAATGCGAGCCGCCAGTAAAAGTGTTGTTGGCCGTTCTGATTGATTATATAACGCCTGATGATAGTAACATGCAAGTCTGGGTTTCAACTAAACAGAAAGAAGTTATTAGCTATCACGACCTTAATTCTGACTGGGCTGATTACATGCTTACACAATTTAACCATGCAGTGAGGAGGCAAAGTTAAGGAGTTCTGGCTGGTCTGAAGGAACAGTCCTTGAAATCAGATTAAGACAAACAAAGTTCTATCCTATAGTTGGCAATTCTTACCTTCCTCTTCCAAAAGAGTTAGAGTTAAAACGAGCAGTCTTAAACATACATAATTCTGACAGCATGTATTTTATGTGGTTGGGGTTTTGGCTCATTTACATCCTGTTAAAATCATGCAAACAGAGTCTCCAATTATGAACAATACAAACATGAGCTGAACTTAATAACATAATCCAGTAAGTATAGAAAGCATATCTCAGTTTGAAGAGCAAAACAAACCAATCACCGTAAACGTATACACATGGTCTGTAGCAGACAATCTAGTGCCTCTAAGGATCTCCCCCAATGCTCCCACTTTAGACAATTCACTTAACAAACATGTAGACTTGATACTGTTTGCAGATAGTACACAGAGTCACTATGTATTAATTAGAACAATAAGCAGACTGTTAGAATATACATCAAAGCATAAATCTAAACAGGAGCTTTGTAGAAGGTGTCTGATCAGAATCCCTACTATAGAAGCAGCTGCCAGTCATAAGAATCATTGTAAAAGTTTTGTAGACTGTGAAACCAACTCCTCACACCTAAATCAGGGTCTAAAGTTAGTTTTACGAATGTAATGCAGAATGCAAATGAGCCCATACGTGGTTTATGCTGACTTTGAATCAACTTGCCAAAAGTACTACAGTCCACAACAGCAAGAACAAAAAACAACCTTATTAACCCACCATCAGATCTGTTCTTATGCCTTTGTTGTTGTTAGGTCAGATGGGGCACACACACACACACCCAGAGATTTATAGAGGTCCCAACGCAGCTAGTAGATTTTAGAGCAGATGAAACAACTTAAGATGGGAGGATAACATCACGGAATGGACAGGCCTGCGGCTGAGAGACACATTGCGGAGGGCGGGAGAACAGAGAGGAATGGAGAAGGATGGTTGTCACTGCTTCAGGGGTGCCCCTACGGACCGACGTCTAAGGGACCAAGTCAAGTCAAGTCAAGAAACAACTTCGTAATTACTACTCCAATGAACTAAATCTTTCAGACATTGTTATGATTCCTGAAGACCAAGAACGCTATGACTCATCTACACACTGTTGGATTTGCGGCTTAGAGCTAACACCTAACAGTAAGACGTTTACAGTAAGAGACCACGATCACATTACTGGAAGTTTCAGAGGGGCTGCGCACAACAATTGTAATCTTCAACTTAAGGTTGACCCCCAAAAATGGAAAAATGCCTATCTTCTTTCATAACTTACGAGGCTACGATTCTCATTTTATCATGCAAGCAGTGACATCTGAATATAAGAGGGTTACCTGCATTGCACAGTCTTCAGAAAAGTACATGACTTTTACTCTTGACTGTTTATCCTTTTATGACTCAGCCCAACATCTGATGGCAGTTTGTATAAGTTAGCAGGATCTCTACAAGACTTTCCAATCACTAAACAATACTTTGACCCATCTTTAGTGCGTAAAGGTGTTTTTCCCCTATGAATACATGAACTCGTGGGATAGGTTTGATGAAGACTGGCTTCCTCCTAAAGGTGCTTTCTTTTCTAGTCTTAGAGGCAAAGACATAACTGACTCTGGAATATGAATACGCACAGAAAGCCTGGACAGAATTACGCTGTCAAACAATGGGCAACTATCACGATCAGTATCTAATGGCTGACGTGTGTTTATTAGCAGACGTCTTTCAGAACTACAGAACTACATGCATGACACATTACGGCCTAGACTCGTCACATTACATCTCTGCCCCAGGGTTATCTTGGGACGCATTCTTGAAGTCTACAAACACAAGATTGACTTAATATCTGATCTGGATACACTCCAGATGATTGAAGACGGTTTAAGGGAGGTATTAGCATGGCCTCACATCCTTACTGCAAAGCCAACAACAAGTACTTAGACGACTATGATCCCACTAAACCATCCAACTATCTAATGTACTTAGACGCCAACAATATGTATGGGTGGGCCATGTGTCAACCACTTCCACTGAGAAACTTTACAATGATAAAAGGGCCTCATGATGTTAATATTGTGTTAGGAATGCTGTCAGAGCTTCCTCCTGATAATCCAATAGGACTAATCTTGGAAGTAGACTTAGAATATCCTAAAGAATTACACAATCTCCACAACGATTACCCCTAGCTGCACAAAGATTAAAGATGAGTCCTATCGAACCTCCTAAACTTGTGCCTAATCTTGGACATAAAACTAAATATGTGTGCCATTACAGACTCCTAAAGTTTTACTTAAAGCATGGACTGAAACTAAGAGCTGTTCACAGAATAATTACTTGTGATCAAGAGCCCTTTATGAGGCCATACATCAAGAAGAATACTGATCTTAGAACCCAAGCCACTGACGCTTCAGAAAAAGACTTTGTTAAGTTAATAAACAACAGCTGTTTTGGCAAAACTATGGAGAATCCACACAAACGCAAAGATGTGAAATTAGTTACAAAAGAAAAACAAGCAATTAAGCTGGTCTCTAAACCTAACTATCAAGACTTTAGAAGATTTAACGACAGCTTGGTTGGCATTATGATGAAGAAAAAGGATGTTAAGTTGGACAAGCCAGTGTTTATTGGCTTTACCGTATTAGAGTTGTCAAAGTTATTGATGTTAGAATTTCTGTTCGACTACTTTAAACCACTGTACCCAGAAGAAAGAGTTTTTTTTACACAGACACTGGCTCTTTTATTCTAGACGTTCCCACAGAAGACTTTTACAAAGACGTAGAAACAGAAGTAGCTAAAGGAATTGATGGGTGGTACGACGCATGCGACTATCCTAAAGACAGTGCTTTACATTCAACTGTGAACAAGAAAGTGATTGGAAAGATGAAGGATGAACTTAATGGGACAGTTATAAAAGAATATGTTGGGTTGCGGTCAAAGATGTATAGCGTTGCTAGCCAGACTTCTGTAATGAAGAAGGCTAAGGGCATAAGTAAAGAAGTTGTAAAAAAATAATATAACTCACGATAACTACAAGCAAGCTCTCTTTAAAAACAAAGTATTTGGCGTCATATACTGTACCATGTCAGACAATAGCATTCACGGCAGTTAGTCTGCTCTGCCAGGCCGAAGTTTTTGTGTGGTTTAAGGCAGTGATAAAACAGCCCACGTGGTGCCCCAACCCACTTCCGCCGTCGGAAAGAAAGCAGTGTCAGTCTCCCATTCCTCATTCTCTCTCGGCCTGCCGTCCAAGAAAGATAAGTCTTGTGCTCTGTCTCGCTTTCTCTTTGCCGTTGTGTTAAGATAGCTTTGTGTTTGCTTCTTTGCTTATTTGTTGTGGCTTGCGCGCTTCACCCTTTATTCTTGAACCGGTGGGGCTTTTTGGTTTGGTGGGGCTTTATTCATTTGTTTAACCACGCCATCCTCCCCTTTTGGGTGCCTTTGTCTCGGCAACTCGGGGACCTCGCCTTCCGCTCTTTTCGATCTTCGAAAGTCGGAACTCCATCGCCGGTTTCACCCTTTCCTCCCCCAGTTTTGGTTTTTACGGCCCTTGTCAACGAATCTCAGTCCCTTTCTCCTCCATTTGGACTCCCGATTGCCTAACTTGCACGTCGTCCACTCACTTCCTTTCTTCGCCGGGTCGTTCCGCCATTTTGTTTCGACCGGCCAAAACCGCGTCACTTCGATCGACCTGCTTCGATCTAACACTGAGATTCGTTACATTTACTACACTTTCAGTGTCTTTCCCGGGGTTGGTTGAGCTCTTTATATCCCTCGATCCACCTCTTTGTCTCCCCTTTGCGATCGTGCGTTCCGTGTTTGTTCCCCACCACCGTGCCCAACATGGTGAAGGACACTAATGGCTCGGGGCGATCCATCTTCGGCAGTCCCCTCTCTCCCCCGGAGGGGCCGCGTGTCGATTCCACGGGCAACCACTCACGCACACGATGAGCTTTACGGTCGGTGTAGAGGAGGGTTCCGCGCGGGGAACGCGCGACCATCTTTCCGGATTCCCCTCTACCCGACGGCGGATACACAAACGTCACGATCGAAGTCCAACAGTCAGTCCAGTCGGATGGACAATGGGCAGTCATTGCCGACTGTTTTTTCTTTTGCTTCTTTCCCTAAGCCCAAATCCAAGGGAAAGGCTCCCATGAAAGGACCTGCCCGTTCTAAATTTCCCCCGTTCCCCGACTGTTCGCCTGTTTGACTTCGACCGCGTAGGGACCCTATCCTATCAGGGCCGCGTCCGGTGATCATCGGCCCCAGGGCCCCTTTTGCGAGACCCGGACCGCACGGGTGGGACTCGCGGATGGAATCACCGCACGTCACCCGATCTATTGAGACTCGTGACGCTAGCACCTCCCCCACTAACGCCCACCCAGTCTCATCACGCTCTCCCCAACCGTGTCCGGGTTTCCCAGCCACGACCCGGCACGAGAGCGTCAAACACTCCAGTGGAGGACTGTGGCCAGTCTTTGGTGAACCCCCCCACTGACCACAATCCCGGGTCAGGTACGCAGGCATCGTCTAGCTCGGATCTGCGCCCTCCCCCCCCGACGGTCGGAACCCCCCCGGATCGATCGTCTCAACTCCCCTAGGGGTACAGGACGTTGGGGAGCCGACTTCTTCCGCCCCCTATTGGGCAACGTCCGCGGTCCCGTTCCTCAGGGTGGAGGATCGACCAGCGGGGCCAGGGGTAACCTTTCGTCCCTTGAGTCTTACGCGTCGTCTCAGCCATCCCCGTCCGCTACCACACGGTCAGGAGGCTCGGCGATTCGTAAAAATCACCGACCCCTCTGCCACGCAGGGGCCGGCGTGGACCCCCCCCGGGAGATGCAGGAGGCAGTGCTCTCCCGGGGTGTGAAAGGTTACCCGGGTCCCCGAGGAGACTCTGCCTCTGGGCCGCCAGCCCCCTCCTTTTCCCCGGGGCCCCGGTGGTTCTATTCCCCCGAGAGGAATCAGTGGCTTTGCTCTGACTCTTCCCTGACTCCATCTTTGGTCTCAGGGTGGCATCCGGGCCTCCCAGAGCTGGATCAAACCTGGGCCCCCATTCCTGTCGGGCGCTGTCGATCGGCAGTCCCCTAGTTTTTCACGCTGATTACGGAACCACCGGGGAGCCGTCCTCGTTTTCACCCTCTTCCCAACGAGTTCACGACTCCCACGCACCCCTGACCTGGCCTTCCTTTCACCCAGCGACCACGGCCAAGGATAGTCGCCCCCCAGACCATCACTCCTTTGTTGGACAGATCGGCCTCTCTCGCCAGGGGTGCACATGGATCGATTTCTTATCAGCCCCCAACGCGGCCCCAGTAGGAGTATTCCTCAAGGACCGCGGTCAGGCCCTTCATGTCTTTCTCTCTTTCTGCCAATCTGGGCCACCAGGGAGATTGCCATTTCCCCGGCTAACCTCAGGCTCACTCCCAACCGCCCCCTCCCACATCCTCCTCTCTTTCTATCAAACCTTGATAGAGTGGGACAGAATCGCCAGGGCTGGCATTCTGCACCCACCGCGGGGCATGCCCTCTTGACATGTTCCTACAGCGAGCGGAGGAACTCTGGCCAAAGGAGGAGGCATTGTCCGCGTCTTCAGACCCTTCGCCTGGAAATCGAGGAGCTTCTCCGGAAGGGCGCCATCACCGAGGCAACACCCCAAACCCCGGGTTTTACTCTCGTCTCTTTGTAGTCCCAAAGGCCTCGGGCGGCTGGAGGCCCACCCTCGACCTTTCCCCTCTCAACAGATTCCTCAGGCCAACCAGATTCAAGATGGAGACCCGGCCCAGATCAGGGACTCCATCCACCATCTGGACGGGGCCCCTCTATAGATCTGAAAGAGGGCTTACTTTCAGATCCTCATCCCCTTTTCCCACAGACGATACCTTCGCTTCGCCCTGGTGGGGCCGGGTGTTTTCAATTCAAGGCCCTCCCATTCGGACTCCCCCTGGCTCCCTTCCTCTTCACGAAGGTAGTCAAGGAGATGGCCGCCCTTGCCAGTAGGAGGACATTCGCCTCCTTGTCTACCTCGACGACTGGCTCGTCTTGGCTCCCCTCGGGCCCCTAGCCCAATCCCACACCTCCAAGCTACTTCATCTTTGCTCCTCTCTGGGGTTCGTCACCAACCCCTCAAAATGCGAGCTCTCGCCCAGTCAGCAATTCACCTTCCTGGGCATGAGCTTCGACACCCACCTCCATGGTAGTCTCCCCGACCCCGGAGAGGTCCCCCTCGCCTGGGTGGATCTCATTTCCCACCTTCGCCTCTCTCCCTCACTCGGAAAGGGGACACCTTTCCTCCTGTCTCCTTTTCCATTCCCCTAGGCGAGTTCCAAGCGACAGCTTCACTGGAACCAGAACCACCCCCCTAGGGGCCTTTGGTTCGTTTGGGCCTGGAGGGAGTGGCTCAGCCCATCCACCCTGGCCCCTGGAGTTCCCATTTTCCCTCCCATCCCAGGCCCTGGAACTATACACAGACGCCCCAAATCGGGCTGGGGGGCCCATCTGGAGAGCAGTCACGCCTCGGGGTTTGGGATCCTCTGACTGCTCGTCTTCACATCAACTCTTGGAACTGGAGGCGGTCAGGCTCGCCCTCCTCCAATTCCAGTCCATAGTCGCCCACCGATTTGTTCTCCTTTTCTTTGGACAACACTTCGGTAGTTTGTTACATCAACAAAGGGGGGGGGGGGGGGGCACACTCCATCGGCCCTCCCTCCGTACAGAGGCCCTCCCCCGCTGGTGTCACACGCAGGGGGTCACCCTTCGCGCGAGGACACGTACAGGGACTCACAACATCCTGGCAGACTCTCTCAGCCGATCCAAGTCTGTCCTCCACCCCGGAATGGACCCTCAGCCGGCTTACCCTTTCAACCGGGGTGGGAACATTGGTTCAGACCAATGATCGACCTTTTTTGCCACACGGTTCAACCATCGTCTGCCAGTGTTTGGTCCCCGGTCCCGGGACCCCCGGCTTACGCCATCGACGCCCTGTCCCTTCCCGGTCCGGCGCTCATAGCTTACGCCTTCCCTCCCTTCCCGATCCTCCACAAGGGATCAGGAAGGCGAGACTCGGGGAAAACCCAGGCTCATTCTCATAGCCCCAGGGGTGGCCCCCCCAAAATCCGGGTTCCCGGACCTCAAGTCCCTCACTCACGAACCCCCTCTCCAGTTAAACACCGGTGGGACATGCTCAGGCAACCCCGTTCGGGCCTCCCTCACGCCAATCCCCATATTCTTCACCTCCACGCCTGGCTTCTGTGTCAGCCCGGCTGCGAACATCCAAATCCTCCTCTCGAACGGACAGGTCCCGTTCCGTCCTCAATACCCTCTCCATCCGGGGCCTCTCAGGAACTCCGAGACCTAGCCATGTCCCTCGCGGGTAGCACAGAGTCCCTTACGATTGCAGAGGAGGAAATGGGTCTCATGGTGCAAAGACAATTCTGTCCCTCACAATCGCCCCCTCAACATCCAAATAGAAATTTCCTGTCCCACCTTAACCTCTTGCTAGCTCCATCCGGGGCTACAGGTCGGCCATCTGCACGACCATCCGCCAAATGGGCGGACCTTCCTTTGAGAATGATTTCCTTCTCAGAGAGATCTCCAGAGGGGCTTCTCTTCGTGAGGCCCAATCGCCTAGACGTGTTCCCCTGTGGACCTCTTCACTGTTCTTGATGTCCTCAATAAACCCCCCTTTGAGCCTTTGTCCTCCATTCCTTTCGACCTTCTGTCTATGAAGACTACCTTCCTCCTCGCCCTCGTTCTGCCGACGGCGAGGCGAGATCCATGCCCTTAGCGGGGACCCAGAGACGTTGCCTTTCCCCAGAGACGGCTCCGTCTTCTTAGTTCCTCCCGAGTTTCCCAGCTAAGAACCAAAGGAACCCAGCAGTCCCTCCCCTTACCTCGTCATCCGCCCGCTGGCGGATACACTAGGGGGCGACACCTCTTCGGGCATAGCCCTTTGCCCCCCTCGATGTCTAACACACTACTGGGAACGCTCGCGCCCAGGCGCGTTTTCACAAAGACTTCTTCTTATTTCCATCAACCCAGTAACACGAAAGACATCTCAGCTGGCACTGTCTCTAGGTGGCTCTCCAAGACGGTCAGAACTGCCTATTCCCCGGCATCCGAGGACCTCCCGTCTTGTCCCCCGGGCCCATGAGGTCAGAGCGCTGGCCGCTTCGGCAGCATTCCAGCACTCCGGGTTTCCCCTGCGCCACCTCCTGGAGGCAGCCTTCTGGCGTTCGGAAAATCCCTATAAAAATTTTATTTGAGGGACTCCGCATGACCCGGGCTGAGGTTCTAATGGGTATCCTTTGTGGCGGCTAATGCATCCATATCGGGTAACCCCAGGAACCACTAGGGCAATCGCCCTCCCCCTTTTACTATGAATTCTGCTATTGGGCTGACATGGTACAGTATATGACGGCCAAATGGGGAGTTTGTATTATACTACCCCCGTTTGGCTAGTATACTTACCATGTCAGACTCTAATGCCCGCCCTGCCTTCCCCACTAGCGCAAGGTTCTGGGTTACCTTGCCGCAGGCCTCGATGATGAGGATGGGAGCTGACACTGGCTTCTTCCGACGGCGGAAGTGGGTTGGGCACCACGTGACGTCTGATCACTGCATTAGCCACACAAAAACTTCGGCCCGGCAGAGCAGACTAACTGCCCCTGAATGCATTGTCTGACATGGTAAGTATACTTTGCCAAACAGGGAGTATAATACAAACTCCCCATTTTATCACACGAATGTTAATCTGCGCTCTAAATCTTCATCAAGAAACAAAACTTCAGTTAATAAGAAATCACTAGTCTCTAACAATAACAAGAGAACTTACGTTAATCCTGAGTTTTCATATGCTGTAGGGCATTGGAGAATTTAAAGATTAACTTGACTGGGCTTGGCCTGTACTTAACTTTAAAAACCTAACTAGTACTTTTCTTAAGAACCTAACTAGTACTTTCTATAACTTATAATTTACTTGTAATTTACTTGCCTTAACTTAAAAAGTACTTTCTATAACTAAATTAACTTGTACTTATCTAGTTCTTAACTTGTAATTTTCTAGTTCTTAAAAACTATTCCATAGAAAATGGGTCCACGCAGGAGGTTGTACTTTTTTGCAGGGCGGGTTCTTCTTTTGCTGTGGGGGTTGCGACTTTGTTGTTTGGTATGGTGTTAGGTATTTGTATGCTAAAACCCACCAACAACAAACAGCTCCCAACATAATGATGCATCTTATCGTTTAATTGTGTTGTTGTTTGTTAATTGCGATGGCGGTTTCTGGGGGCGATGTTTTAAAACTATCTAACAATTTTTGTTTGCTGATTGGTTGCTTTTTGCAGTCTGTTCCATTCAGCTAGTTTACGGCCCAGCCTTAACACGTCCAGGACTTTTAAACTTAGTAACATTACTCACTTGTTGTACATTCACTTGCGGAGCACTTACTTGGGGGCACATTCACTTGCGGGCTCACTTGGAGTACATTCTGCTCCTGCGGACTGTCTGCGGCGTCTTCTCGCTCTTTTTTTTTATTGCGATTAAATTTAATATGATCAAAATGTAATATGATTAAAAGAATTAATTTCCCCTGATAAATGGAGAGAAATAATAAATGTCTGTTCTGGCTCACCGGCCTCAACCAGTTTCGGGCCCGGGGGATAGAGAACAGACATTTATTAGTTCTCTACCCTAGTTTAAACCCTACAAACATACATACTGTGTTGGGTTATCCGTTTTCAATACTAAATTTACTAAACTTTTTAGGGTTTTTTGTTTTGCTTAATCCTATGTTTTTCCCGATCTTTTCCCAAAAACATCATTTTCGCGCAAACATTCATCAAATGAGTCGCCCGTCTTTCTTTTGAAATAAAACTACAGTCTTTAACTGTTCTCTAAAGTCTTTTAAAACCGAGTTATATTTTTGACATAAAATCCACACACTTATCCTAGCATGTCTTCACTGAAAGCTAGTTTTGATAAAGTGTTTCTTTTTTTAACTATGTCTCTTTCTGGCCGAACAGTCATCCCCCCCCCTAATAAATTTGTGTCTGCTTCCTTCAACAGTCTATAAAACTGTTCTAAACACTCACTCAGTTTATTGCTAGGATCAACTAAATATATGTCTCATCTGTCCATATAACCCTTCTATCATGTAGGGTTTGTTCCATTTAAGTGTTGGACAGAAAATCACAATTATGATCAAAACTATAGCGATAAACTGTTTGTAATAGGTCTAGGACAAAATTTGTTTTTCCACAACCAGTCTGCCACAAATCAATGAACAATGAGGAGTTTTGTCATAAGTTTAAACTGCTCCATGGTTTTACAGCAGAATTTAATCTAATTCAGTTATTATGTTTATCATACTCTCTGTCAAAACTTGTTTTAGTATAATAAAACCCTATAAGGCCTAAATGTGTAAGATTAATCCAATTCAGTTCTGTAAGATTGTTTCATTTAAGTCAACAGTGATTTTGTTGCTTGTTGTTATAACCCTTAATATCCCCCACCATTTTGAAGAACGACGATGGTAACTTTAAGGCGTTTAACGTCTAAGTTTTGCCAGCTAATATTAATTCCTTTTATAAGGTCGTCACTAACGCCCACAACCCATCCCTCTCCACATCTTTTAAAGACAAATTTCAAATATTATTGTGAACGTGTCTCCTAATTTTCTGCTTGGAACGAAATGTAATTTTGTAGAAGCTTTTTTTAAAACTGTTTTTTTTCTGCGGAGGATGTACTGTTTTTTTTTCCCATAGGCGTTATTTAATTTTTTTCCGACTATTGTCGTCCGGCATAAGACTTACATGTAAAGGGCCAGAGTTGATGCTTTCTGAAACTTTTTTGACGGCTAAAAAATGGGAAATGGGCTTATGAATTCAAATTTTATGTCCCATTCTAAATATGGTTCTAAGTGCCATTTGAGGTCAGGGTTTTTGAACTATTTTTATATTCATTACTGGCCAACATTATTTGCTTCTAGATTGCGCAGTTTAGGAAACTTTTTGTTGTCGCCAACCTCTTTGCGTTATAATCGCCATCTTTAGTGTACTCAAACCCATACAAAGCGCCCTATCTCACCATTCTGTTCAAAGTCCGCAACGTCTGCAAGGTCTTTTAATTCTAAAGTTAAACACTCACAGGCGCTAATGTAACTCCTGATTCTTCTGGCCCACGCGACATTATTTTTTTAGTACAGTTTATTATTTTATTTCCAAAACAATGTGCAGGTTATCACATTTTACAACTTTCCCTGTTTTGTCTGCAATTTTTAAATTAAATATCCGACCCTCCCACAAACTAATCTTTTAAACTGGGAAATTAGGGAATTGGGATAATTTCATAATCGCAATATGCGCTTTCCCCGATGGAAGAGCTCTTAAAACAGTTGAGGGCCTTCCATCATATAAGTTTTCTCAGTGCTCAGCTCGTCCAAATGAACATAGAGTAATGGAATGTAATGCAGATCGAGCGGATTTTCTCCCTCATAAGTAGTTTTGTTTGGTGTAACTCTAAATCTATAATTGGGCAGCTGCAAAGCCTAACATTTTAGCTAGCTCTTTATCAAAATAGTAACCTCCTTCTTCTTCGGCTTGAATGTTAACATTGTTTTTAGATTTGCATTGTTAAGTTTTAGAGTAATGTCAAAGTTACTCATTGCTTCTTTTAGTGAGCAAAACCCCCTAATAACCATCAGGTATTGTTAATGGCTAACTTAGCCCCTGTTTTGTCAACTTTTAGAACCTTATTATTCTCCTTGGATTCAGTTATATTAAACCAATAAGACTTTGTAAAATATTTCATGGAGCGCGACCGTTTTGGCCCCGCAATTGTTATCAATAGCATGTTCTAAAAACGAAGAGACGGTCTTCGGTGGTTATTGTTACAAACATTTTTTAAACGAAATAAAAATGAGCGCATTTAAAATATACTGATGCAAAATATTCTGCGGGGCCGCACTACAATCTTAAAAATATAAAAACTGACACCCTCGACATTTCTGTGACCCAGACTGAACCCTTTCAAGTAAAGGTTAGTACTCCATTAAACAGATATCTTAAACCCTCCTATTAAAAAAAACCTACATTGCGAAAGTGTGGTTTAGTCATCCGATGCAGTTTTATCAGAACCAGTTAAACTTTGCTGTGTTTTGGTGCATCAACTGGTGTGGAGTGCCCGTATGCTGATCACTTAAATCATCCTGATCCTTTGGTGAGGTCAGTGTACAGATTTCATTTTTATTCACCTTCAGACGTATTTGACTGAACTGCAAGCGCCATTACCAAATGACAAACCGTTTAATCCATTTAGCAACAGAATAGACAAGAAGGCTTTTAAAAGGATCTGTAACGAATTTAATATTAAGGCTAAGACAGACTTTAGACAAAAGTCGGATCTTAATCATGGTTTAGGCACCCCTTATTTTTGGGGCGTGCACAGAAAGTATAAATATGACTGGAATCCTCCTTACACATTTTTCCCTCTTCAGGCACAGCTGTTCACCTTGGGTCCATAGAGCAAGAGCAAAAACAGCATGGACAACATTTATCTTAGACACTTCTAAGGGCCTAACAAAGCAGGAATAGAACAAAATAAACGACTCTGTTCGTACTTACGTTTGGTGTTTGCTAGGCTCGCAAGCACAAACGAATCGAGCATAACCGATCCTTCTACTGGCTTTGACGCAAAAAAACAATATTTAGCAAATTTAGAGGACGCCATTAATCTACAGTTGATTTGCCTTCAAGTATAAAAAGGTACCAAAATGTTTTACAATACGCAAGATCGAAAGTAGACTTTGCTGTTGGCACGGGTTTATACATCCCTGCCTTCTGACCTCAGACTCCAGATAGGCACAATAATAAACTACAATAATGAAATCCTTGTGGCAGGCAATGAACAGAAGGTCGGGAAAAAAAGAAATAAATTCTGAGCCAGTAATATTGCAAGCAGTAAAAAAACAAAGATGCCCCCCAAGAATAAGTCATCCAATCCCCGAGGGCCCCAAAACCCAAAGGCCGTTGAAGACCCGGACTCTGTTCGCGATGACCATGAATATGAAAAGACAGGCTTGTTCTTTGGATTAACTGGCCTAGGATTACTCGGGCTTTATTTTACTAAATATTAACCCGACTATTAAGAGAACTAATGCCCATAATTTCTCGGCCATAAAGCCAACTACTTTGCTTGCAGTGACAAAAGCCAGCTAACAACACCCCCTAATATACCTGGTAAAGCGTTCACGGCTTTACCGGCTAATTTTTTTAATAAACCCGCAAGATGATCAAGCTGTTTTTTTTCCCATGATTTATCAGGCGGTGATGAGGGGATGGTGGTGGAGGCACTGGGCTTTGACCACCCGCCGCCTGTAATAGCCATCACCAGTGTACTTATTGCAAAACCTAAGGCCGTTATAACGCTTGCTAATGTGACTCCTTCTCTCTAAACAGTGTTCGGATTCGTTCTGCTAGCGTTGTGTCTTCATATAAAATTCTTTGGATAGTTTTCTTATTCTGCTCACTTGAGTTCGTAATGTTCTCGGGTTTGTAGACAACACTTCTAGTCTTGCTGAATCTCTCTTGTTCAAGATCTTTAGTCTTTGGTTATTCTTTCTTTAATATCATGCCCTAAGTTGGGGTCCCCCCTCAGCCTCAACGAGTTTTTCTTTTTTCTCTTTTTATATGCTCATCTAGTTCACCCAGTTTTTTCTAAATTGTTTGTTAATTCGCCTCTAATGGTTCTTAAAGCATGATCAAGGGCCGCTATTTCTCGCATGGGTAGGGCGAGTCGCGTATAGTCTTTAATGCTGTTTCTTCTGAAAAACTGGTCTCTGCTTCTTTTTGCATTTATTAATTCGTCTGCCGATTGATTTTAATTCTTTAAGTTCCATGTTTTGCATTTGGTTATCTGTCGGGAGTTCTGTAGGTGTTTTGAAGTTTAGGGAACTGCATCCCTATCTAATTTTGGTTTAGCAATGCCAAGGCGATTTTGTACGCTCGCAGGGAGTCTTTGTCTAATTGAACCCACGGCTAAAAACTTTGATGGGTCTTTTTTAGTTGTAAGCTGAACAAGTTGTCCTTGGTCGTTTCTTACAAACAAATGGTCATCTTTTACTTCAAAATCATCAGGGGGTAAATTCGGAAGTTCTGACCTAACTTTGGTACAATGATCTAACCTACTTTCTGTTAATTCACGCGCAAGAGAGCGCTGAGCGATGCTGTGTCAAAGGGATCATTCACCAGTCGTTCCAGGATTAAAAACTATAATCTTCTTCGCCCTTTAATTCCTGCCATGTTTTTAAATAATTAACTTTTATTTGTTTTATAAAAAGCGC